>PVIJ01015588.1:0-35901 GCA_004024925.1 Scalopus aquaticus
TGAGGATGGGGATGATGATGAGGACGGTGAGACGATGATGGGGATGATAGTGATGCTGGGGATGGGATGGTGAGTGATAAGGGTGATGATGACAGTGATGATGGTGGTTACGGTGTGGTGTGATGGTGGCGAAGATTATGAGCCCTGATCAGGGCAACAGAGGTGAAATGAAGAGGAGGGGCAATTTAAAAGCATTCAATGGTTGGCGGTGGGGGAAGGGGGGTGTTGGAAGAGGCCTTTGAGAGAGACAGGTGACCAAGATTTCTGGTTTGGATTCTAGAGTGACTGGTGACCCTCATTTTGAGATACAAACCCCAATAGGAGTTGGGTTACAGGGGAAGAAGGTAGTTTTCCTCTTGGGCAAGTCATGTGTGAGATGCCTGGGGTCTTCAGGGAAGATGTCCAGTGGACAGCAAGCACTCAAGTATGGAGCACAGCATGACAGAGGTTTGGGTCACTGGCAGAGGGGGCATGAGGCCCCAGAATCATGTGCAGAAGAACAGGGTATCAAGGTCACCTGGCACTTGAGAGGGCTAGCAAGGTCACCTGGCTATCAAGGTCACCTGGCACTTGAGAGGTAGTCAGAAGAAGCAAACTGGGAATGCAGCTTGCAAAGGAAGCCAGGGACCCCAGGAAATGGCCAGGGGCTGGGGGTGGGCACTGTGATGAGATTTCTGCTCCGTATCCCCACCTCCCCCAGAAGAGTCAGCATTGATCCGTCTGCACGTCAGATTATGCAGAAGCTGACTTTGGGGGAGGTAGAGTGCTGTGCTAAACAATACTTTCCTAGCACAGATGGGAAAGCTGAGGTCCAGCGAGGAGAGGAGACCTGCTTAAACGACCCACTGTGGTGGCAGATTCAGGCCCGTGACAGCAACATGCTGCTCTGCTGTGTGACACACTGCTCTTCATACACTCAGGGAGATAGGTGTGGGGGCGAGAGAGCTGACTCTGAGTGTCCTTTTCTCCTCTCCCCCATGATAACAGCACAGCCCTCAAAGCTGTTCATAGGAGGCTCAGTGGTGGGTGAGCCCCTAAGGGAGTGAAGCACCTCCAGCAGCCAATGAGTATTACCTGAAGCAGGGCGGCTGGTGCAGTCCAGATGTGATGCCCCGTCGGTGCAGGGCTGTGCCACTGGGCCCAGCGCAGCTGGAAATGGCAGCCTGGGCTGTTCTGCACTCTCCTGACGCTGGCCCTGCACCAGACCAGAATGTCCTCAGGAAGCAGGCTACTTCTCTCCAGGGGGTGCTTCTGGATTCTCATTTACAGCTCCAGCCAGGGTGTTTTGCAATGGGCTTAGAGAAAGCTTCTTTTCCGGGAAGAAATCAGGGAGTGGAATGCTTCCTGCCAGCAGGGGTATGGGTGAGAGGGCACAGGGCTGCCTGCAGGGCTGGGGTGGGGCAAGGTCCGGAACAGGGTGGGCTAGGGAGGCACTGGAGGCCAGTCAGGCATGACTGGCCATTCCTCGGCCCTCAGGGACTTCGGGCCCTGAGCTGTTTATCTGTCTGTTTGTCCCTCTGTACTAGAGAAGCTGACTGGCTCACGGCAGACTTTGCCTGCTATAAGGCAGCTTGAATGCATTTTGTTTTAGTTTCGAATATGACCTAAGTAATTACTAAGTGGAAGGTACACTCACCTACCCTGTTCCCTCCATCCACCCTTGCACCACCACCCCATAAGTAAGCTTTTCCTCCCTGTTTTTGCTTATTCAATTGCAAAAATCAAGTAGCAGCAGATCTCCATCTGGCCCCTCCTGCCTCAGCCCAGCAGCGGCATTCTGTGGGCATTGCTTTTGCCACGCAACATATTACCCAGAGGGTCCTCCCAGTGGCTGATAGGGAGAGCTCTGTGGTGCTCAGGGAGGAGGAGGTGTTTGAGTTTTTAAACCCTGGTGCCTCTGAATTTTGTGCTACTCCCAGCCAGACTTTCTGTTTGTTTTCCAGGAACGACAACCAAAGGTTTTAGACTCTTCCCTCCTTTTGTACAGCCCCACCACACCTCCAGCTTCCCTTCCCCATGTGGCATGTGGCTGGTCATGTTTTGCAGGGGAGAAAAATGAGCAATTGAGAAATCAAATAACACTGTAAGTAATGAAGCCGGGGATTTGAACCCAGATCAGTCTGGGTCTAGTATTCTTCCTCTTTATATGTCACACTGCCAGGGAATTCAGGGCTACTTCCTAAGAGCCAGGTGCAGTTCCTGAGTCCAGGGAGGGGCAGGGACTTGGTCAATGGCACACAGTTGTACACCAGCAGTTCCATCAGGCCAGACACTTGAGCTCTCCCACAGGTGAGTGGAGGCTCCCCCAAGGACTCCTGTTCTTCTCTGGACTCCTGAAAGAGACCTTCCATCCCACATGGCTCCTCTGCCCACAGCCAGGCCTAAAGTCACTCACAGGATTCCCCACTAAATGACTGAACAGAGTTGTTGGACAGATGACACACTGAGGCAGGAGAGAGCAAGGGGGAGGATACAGCATATCGGTACCAGATCTAGGGGGGTCTCCAGGTTCCCTGACTGGTGGTCTGGGCATCGGTCCAAGGCCCCAGCTCACTCTTACCCAACACCCTCCTAACCCGTCAATGTCTGGTCTTTCCCCATGTCTGCCTCCCATTGCAAGCTTCCTTCTGTTCTCTTTGTAGATACCATTTCTAGGCTCTGCTGACCCATGGCCCATGATGAGATCCCCATTTTCATTGGAGTTCACTGACTAAGACTGGTCTCTGTCAGCAGGGAAGCTGGATGTCTCGTTCATGAAATCTTGGCAAAATTGGAAACTGAAATAACACCCTGGGCCTCCCTGGTGGTGCAGCAGTTGAGCACTGTGCTGTGGAGCTGTCGGCAGAGGCGACGCGAGTTCGAGTTCGATGCCTGGCTGGGGAGATTCCCACATGGCACAGCAGACCTCTCCTGCCTCGCCCGCTGCTCCCCTCAGCAGTGTATTTCTGATCTGCCTGTTCTGCTCCCTGCTCTGTCTCTGGTGAACCCTCTCGCTGCCCCATGCCTCTGGCCTGTACCCCAGTTTGTATGCATAAATAAATAAATCTTTAAAAAAAATAACCCTGGCCAGTGTAAAAGACAAGGGTTGAACGTGTGTGCATGTATGTGTCTGCATATGTACACACGCACAAGTGTCTATGTCTGTGCATATAGGTGCAAGTGTGTGAACATGTGCACATGTGTATATGTATGTGTGTGCATGTGTGTGTGTGTGTGTGTGTGTGTGCGTGTGTGGTAATTCAGTCTCAAACCACAGAGACCTACAGTCTTCACTCCACGAACTCTTGGTGTCAACACTTTGGTGGCCTCCTGGTCTCTGGGAGATACAGTTTAAAGCTCCACATGTGCGGGGTGGACTTTAGGTTTCTTCAGAACAACAAGGTGGGGAACGACCTCTGATTGCAGGACCACAAGGTCCATACGAAGTTCATGCCGAGCCACCGTGGTGGGGGAGAGAGCTTGGAAAATCATTTCCTCTCTTTTGTTTTAGTTTTCTCCCTCACAAGATGGGGATAAGGACTGCTTTGTTTTACCCTCGAGGCATTGTTCAGATGAGATGAGTTGTTCTTTTTGGAAATTATATTATACTCTTCCTAATTCTGTGATTTCCATGTTTTGCAGGCAAAAGAAGTCTCACTGTGTTGATCTGTATAAGAATACTCGCATCAGTATGCAAGACTGGATGTAATTTTGCATGCGTGCTTGGGGACTAGGGTCATATATCTGAGTATGTGGGTGCTTGGGTGGGTTAATCACAACTGAGTGACCTCATACTTGCATGGAGCAGGGGAGGTCCTAGGGACGCTTGTGTCTGAATCCCAGCACCTTGGTCTGCTGAGCTGAGTCTACTTGAACAAGCTGTATTAGCTTGGTGGCCTTCATGATCTTTACCTGCTAAGGGCTGAGAGTAGCCATGTCCGGGCTCTCTTGGAGATTTGATGAACTGAGCACAGAAAGCTCTCACACAAGGTGTGAGCCTCACTTGTCTTCCGACATTAGCAGTCCGTAGTTCAAAAAGAACTAGAGGAGAAACATTGCATGACTCCATCCCCTCTAAGGAGAGTTATGAAAAAAGAGGGTGGTATCCCCCACCTGTCACCCCCTAAGCCTTTTCCTTTTCCAAATGTCTGGATGTGATTTCCTAGGTGCTTGATATATGGGGTAGGATTTTCAACTTGACAGTGAGAGTGTTGGAGGAAGCTGAAGGGAGACTAGAGTTTTTGAGGGAGAGTTTTTGAGGGAGACTCTCGTTCTCTAGATGTTCCTTTGTTGTGGAAGAGGTGGCCCCATGCTTGGGAACCAGTGACCTGAATGACTTAGGGAACCCCCCACTGGCTCTAGTTGCTCTTCCTGAACTGGAGCACTGGATACATGGGAACCTGAGATGCTCTACCCTCATGGACAGCAAAATGCTACTGACCCGTTAAAGATGCTGTAAAACCCGCAGTAAACATATAATCTTAATTTGCTCTAGCCCTGAATTTTCCAATCACACTGGGCTTTTGCATAATCCCTGCTGGCCTCTCTGTGGAGTGTCCTGTGACAAGCACAGATCCACGGAATCAATATATGGAAATCAAGACCATGTCTCAGGGTCACCAGGGGAGCCAGGGAAATGATAGGTGATAAGGCAGTGAACGCTTCAAATGTCGGTGTCTGTGCGTGTCACTGGGAGCTTGGGAACAGGCAGACACTGAATCGGCAGGTCTAGGCAGGGCCTGAAGTTTCTGTGTTTGTACCAGGTTGCAGGTGAGGCCCAGGCTGTGGTCCGGGGGCCTATTTGGAGGGGTAAGATGATCAAGGAGCCTTAGCCCTGGTGGCATTTCACCAAGTCTGTCCTTTCAACAGCATTTGGAGACCAGTGATCACCCACGGCAGCTCCCCAATCAGGCAACGAGACCCATCACAGGCAGAGGATCTTGTCTTTCCTGCCAGATCAGCAGCTCTGTTTGGGGAAGGAGTGGCTAGGCTGGGTTAGTGACTGAAGCAAAGGCAAGGACGTCGGTTTGGGGGTGCAGTCTTTTCGAGCTGTGAAATCCTGGCAGAGTCTGCCTGAAAAGATGACAATCAGGTTGCACTTCTGCCATCTATTCCTGTCTGGGCAAATAAGGTTGGGATTGTTAGTGTTTAATTTATTTATTTATTAATTTTTAAAGAGACATTTCCCCCTTTCTTTCCTTGGGTCTGGAGTCATTAAACAGGGATTAGCTGGATAAATAGAGGAAGTGATTTTTAAACTGTTTGCAAACTTAATGTGAAGAGCCCAGCCTTGCAAATTATCACGTCTAATCAGAGGCCCTCGCTTCACTGCTCCAGTAATTGTACTGGTATTAGTCAAATTCTTGTTGTCTCCTCATTAGCCGTGAAAAGGAGACTCAAGATGTACTTCATTAGAGTGTCCTGGAAATATATTGCTAATGTGAAGATGGAGCAGAGGGAGGGGGAGGTGTGTGGGGCTTGGACAGGATTGTGCAGGCCCACCTCTCACACCCCGACTCCTCACCTTGCTCTACTCCACCTCACATGTCTGGGTCACCTCCTGTTCCTGCAAAACGGAGGTAGGTGAACTGAAATCTGAGGGCCCTACCTGTCTGACAATCCTCGGTCTTTGGGTCTAAATTTTCAGGCTTTGGAGGACAATAAACACTTGCTGTCCTCTTGGGTCCTTGAACGTAGGCCCTCCCAGGGGCTGTGCTCACCAAGCACAGAGAGGGTTTTGGGTGGGCTCAGGCTGGTCTGCCCTCTCCCTCCCAAGATGCAACAGCAGAGAGCCCTGAAGTCAGCCAGACACCACCTTACAGTCTCCTTGCTGGTGTCTGACAGGAGCCATTATCAACGTCCCCTCTCCCCCTCTCCCTCTGGCCCTTTCCTCCTTCATCCCTTCATTCTTGTTCTGAATGTATTTTCTTTATCCTCATTGTCTTCTTACCATTCCTTTCCTCCCCCACCCCTTTTTAAAAATTCTTCTTTCTTCCTCCCTTTCTTCTATCCTATAGACATCTACCCACTAGCGTGTCTGGTCTTGAACCCATTTAATTTTAAATTAATTGAGAGAAAATTTTAAAAATCGGTTCCTCTTTCAAATGCTGAGTATTCAAATGCTCGGTAGTCACACGTGGCTACTTCCTGCCCTACTTGTGGTGCAGAAGGTTCTAGTGGTCTCTTTCTGTCATATCTTTGCTTATGACACGGAAGTGAGGATCTGACTCAGAGCTGAGGAAGACTCCCCTCTGGACAACAGATCAAACTCTAGACTGCAGTCCCACACCTGCCATTGCCAAGGCTGGAGCTGACCTGGGGAGCTGGAGAGAGTCAGCTCCCAGAGAGCAGGGCATTTTCATAGAGGCCTTCTACATTCACCTTTGTTTTAAGTATGAGACTGGCCCATGGGTGCTGAGAGCTGTGGAGTCCTCTTGAGCACTGACAGACATGCAACATGTCTGTCCCCCACTCCCAGTGACCACAGAGGCCTTTCTCAAGTCTGTGGCTTTTGTCTCTTTGCAGGGGCCAGGTGTTGCTGGGCTCGGGATCTGGTGACCTTAACTGGCTGGGTATCTGGAAAATGCTAGGGACACTTACCTTGGCACCCCTCCTCTTCCCCTCTTCTGGTAGAGTCCTCTGGGCAAACCCCCAAGGTGACACATGGGCAGTGAGAGGTATGTGGCTTTCAAGACCAGACACGTCTGAATGAGGACTGATGTCAGATGGCTTGCGCAAGCCCACTGAGCCGCGTGGTCACTGTGCAGCATGAGCTTCGGCTGTGAGAACTGTAAAATGGGGACAGGACCAGCTGCCTTGAAAGCTGCTTGCTGTGGGATCAGTGAAGAGGCATGCACAGGGCCTGCGGTGGAGTGGTGGGCAATAAATCAAGTCTTTTCCCCCTCGGCCTTCCTCCCTCTCTGTCTGTCTCCCTCCCTCTCTCTGCTTCTTCCCTCCCACCTTTGTTCTAGATGGAAACTTTGGGCTTCTCACCTCTTTGGCAGTAGTCCTTTGTCTCTCGGGCTTCTCAGTGCAGACCTGCCATCCGCTGTGGCCTGGAATCCAATTTCTCTACCTCCAAGAGCACAGAAGGCTGAGTCAGCTCCCTGGAGATTCACTCTCAAGGTTCCGAGGAGTCTGGGGGCCTCAGCGCCAGATCTCACGCTGCTAATGGACTCAGAATGGATTCAGGGCTGATGACACAGCCCTGAAAAGTGGAGTTCACTGGAGGAGGCAGGGTGGTTTAAAAAAAAAAAAAAGATTTTATAACTTCCACACAATAGTTTTCCTTTTAATCAGTAACCGGTTGTCCGCATTTCTGGCTTCTGGTAACTTCCTTCCTGACCCTACAAAGGCCAAGGAGGATTAAGTAGATGCTCCCGAGGGAGGGAGGGAAGCAAAGGGGCCAAGGAGGTGGTCCTGACCCCCTCCCCACTGTCCTGGGTGGTATGGAGGGTACCAAGCCCCAGAAGGGACCCCACCTCACTGGGCACACAGAGGGGCCGGCACCGCAGATGCAGGCGCCCACGCAGAAGTCAGAGGGGCTGAGAGCTTTGTGCAAGATGACCTGGGAGGCCCAGAGAGGTTAATTGACCTGCTAAGGGTCATGTAGCTGGTCAGGTGACCCAGGCTAGACTCTTCTTCCCAGGGTCCTTTCCATACTTGACCCTTAATCAATCAATCCACCTTCTTTGCCCACCCACCCCTTGTGAGACACCATGGAACACACAGATGTGTATTGCTTTGTATCAGTTCCTGTTCCCAGCAGAAACGCTTTGTTTTCATGTGGCAGTCACCCCTCCAGCCTACTGTCAGCTGGGTAACAGAAGGAGGTCTGGACGCCTTTGACCTCAGACATGCTGCTTCCCGCCCCGAGCCAGTCTTGTCCTCTGCAGTTGAAGCATGGTAATGCCTCCATAGTTGGTAAGGTGCTATAAGGCAGAAATGAGGTGTCATATAAGTGTCAACAGTCTTCTTACTCAAAATAACCCTCTTCTAAGGAAAAAGATACTATTTCCAGCATGTTTTATAGGGACTGATGGGCTAGACTTGAGGTTCTCAAGTGTGGCTTTTGGACCAGCAGCAATAGCAGCCTCTGGGAACTTGTTAAAATGCAAACACTCAAGTTCCTTTCTGCACCCACTGAATCAGAAATTCTGAGTGTGGGACCAACAATCTGTGTCTTAGCAAGCCCTCCAGGCAGTTATCATGCGCCTGACGTTTGAGACTCTGTGTCTTGAGGAGGGAAGAACATCACGGGTGTAGATGTGTGCTCAGGGGAGGCTTGCAGGGTTTCTATTAAAAGTGAACATTGATGGGCAAGTAGTTGCTGTGTGCTGGGGAGGCATTTGGGTGCCAGGAACATTATTTATTGGTGGGAATGTGAAAGGCAGATCTGCCAAAGTCTGGTCTATTCCCATTGATGCCTATAATATGAGAAGCGTGGCTCATGATGCCAGGGTCAGTTCCACTTTGGATTAAACTTCCACTTTGGGGGCCTCCCCGGTGGCGCAGCGGTTGAGCGCTGAGCTGTGGAGCTGTCGGCGACGCGAGTTCGACGCCCGGCCAGGGAGAATCCCACATGGCGCAGCAGACCTCTCCTGTCTAGCCCGCTGCTCCCCTCAGCAGTGTATTTCTGATCTGCCTGTTCTGCTCCCCACTCTGTCTCTGGTGAACCCTCTCGCTGCCCCACGCCTCTGGCCTGTGCCCCAGCTTGTATGTATAAATAAAAAATAAATCTTAAAAAAAAAAAAAACTTCCACTTTGATTGGATTATCACAAATGCTATATTTGTGTGGTCACAGATATTAGGATGCCCATCCGTCCATCCATCCATCCATCCATCCATCCATTCATCCATCCATCTTTTATTTCTACAAAAATTTATCAGTCTATTACTCTTCACCAAGCACTATGCCAATCTATGCCTTTGGCTTGCAGAAACAAGACAATCAGAGATACCGGCTTATGTGCTTCCTTTTAAAAAAATATTTATTTATTTTTGCATACAAGTACTGGGGTGTAGGCCAGAGATTCACCAGAGACAGGGTGGGGAGCAGAACGGGTGGATCTGCTGAAATACACTGCTGAGGGAAGCAGTGGGTGCGACTGCAGAGGTCTGCTGCACCATGTGGGTTAGCTCTCTGGCCGTGGATGGAACTCATGCTGCAGATAGCTTCATAGTGCTGGGACTTAAGCCATTGCGCCACCAGGGAGGCCCCCGCTTGTATGCTTTCAAAGTCAATCCCTTAACTTACAAAGTCAGGGATTGAAAATCTGCTTTAATGAAAACAAATTTCCTTGTCTGAAATATCAGATTAAATATTTCTATGTGTCATAAAACAGGAACAATATTTAAATTTAAGAGCTGGTACCATCTTTGAGGAGCTTCTAAGACTGGGTGTAGGAATTAGACAATTTAGGAGCAGAACTTCACCCAGGCAGGGGAGGGTCATGAATAATCATACTAATTTGTTTAGCTCTTAGAGCTTCCCACCTCTCCTTCTTATCCACTTTCTGATTTAATCCTGAAAACAATACTGTGAAGTCTGAAAAAATTCAGACTCCAAATTTAAATGACTTGCCCCAAGTTATCAAAGAAATGAGCTACTGTGCCATGACGAAACCTGACTCTTCAGAGTCTCCCTAATCCTGAGCTTACTGCGCTGGCTTCCATTTAAATTGTGGGTGACCAGGCACTGTGTCAGGCAAGATGGGGCCCCTCCGGGACGTCCAGGCTGCCTTCTTCACCCATGTGAAGGGGCATCGTGGAGGCACCCTTAACCCAGAGAGTGAGTCAGGAAACCCAAGACCCATTTCCACAGAAAAGTCATCCATTTTCCAGCTTGGACATCGGAGGAAACTGGAGACACTGTTCTAACCCCAAGCAGGACTACTCTGAGATCAGAATAAGAAATACCCGCAGCCTTCTAGCACCTGGTGATTTCCGAGAATTTAGCACCTCTCCCACGCCGACAGGTCACGGTGGGGGGAAAAATCAAAACACACACTGGTTGTAAAAACGTGGCTCTTTGAACAATATTAAAACACTTCAGCAACCTTTCATATAGAATTAATTAACATAAAACCCAGCATCCTCATTGCTGCAGAGCCCTAAAGTGGTTGCCAGAATTTAATTAGACTTAACCTTTTTTTCCTACACCAGTACCACTTTATAATAACTGCAAATCATTATTAATTCCTTTGGTGTTCACTGTAATAACATTAATCATGATGAACTTCT
The DNA here is from genome assembly GCA_004024925.1 of Scalopus aquaticus. Classification (NCBI taxonomy): domain Eukaryota; kingdom Metazoa; phylum Chordata; class Mammalia; order Eulipotyphla; family Talpidae; genus Scalopus; species Scalopus aquaticus. The sequence continues at coordinate 10,223 of PVIJ01015588.1, forward strand.
TTCTGTAGTAATGTGTATGTAATATGTAATTCCATAGCAATTTAGTATTAGTTAAGGCTAAATTGAAATTAATTTCACAAAAAGATACTATTTGTTATTGGATACTGTATATTCATAAAATAATATTTTAGAGCAATTTATATTAAGGTGGCCGGATTAGGAGGCATTTGGCAAACTGCTAAAAGTTTGCAGATAGAATTCCTTGCTGCTGGTTACTGGAGCATACCTGATCTTATATCCCAAGGTACTTGAAATATTAAACCAGAAAATGGATAAGCTATTATGGGATGGTCCTTTGAGATGTAATACTTTATCAGTCTGAAGGCATATGTGTTGGACAAGACCATACCTTGGAGTCATTACTAGTGCCCAAGTCTATGTTTTTACGTGAGATCTCAATATTCAAGTCACTTGGTTAGCCTCTCCCAGGCTCAGTCTTCTCTTCTGTAAAATGGTTGTATTAATCCCCTCCTGGTAGTCTTTGGGGACTCCAGGAATGTGATGCAATAGAGACTGTCTTGAAAGAAGGAATAGCTGAGAACTGGGAAGAAGTGAAAACATGGCCTGTGTAAGTTTTCTTTTGTTGTTTCCTTTCATTTATCTTTATAATGGAATGTTTGGAAGTAGCAGTGCAGGAAAGGAAAAGCAGGCCCTTTCCTGATATCAGGCACACAGGTCACTAATTTTTAGAAGTCACGTTTGCAGTCTTTGTCCTCTGCTAGGCCTATCCAGATGCTCTTGTGTGGACAAACCTCTGGGACTCTTCTTTCATTCATTCATTCATCTCAGCATGCAGGATTCTGGGGGCACAAAGATGGACAAGACATTTACTGTATCTTCAGGAATCTTGATTAGTGACAATATAAGGAAAATTGGGGAAATTCTATTCTAATAAGGAAACTTATCAATTTTCTGGTTTAACAGTGCGAGCACTGTGGTACACTATGATGAGGGCAGCAGAACTGTGCTCAGGTCAGGGGAGATAAGAAAATACTTCAGTGCTTAAGGCTCAGGCCCTGACTTGTCAGCAGGGAGGCTGGCGGGCGGTCCTGGGAGGGCATCCAGGTATGTACTGGATGATCCCCAGCTGGATTCAGGGCATGATGGGGTCCTAGAAAGCACTCTAGGGGTTCAGGGAAGCATCCCTAGAGGAGGAAAAAGTCTTGGATGAAAGTCAGCTTTGCCTAAGAGCAGGGAACAGTCTAGGTCCAACTCAGAGAGGGGAGGCCCCTGAAGTGTATGAGATGGGAACCCCAAGCTGTTTGCCACGATGAGGGACCTAGTCGCCAGAGGACCGTTGAGGAGGGCTATCATGAGGACTTTGTAAGCTGCGTTGGGGAACTTGGACTTCAAAGGTGGAGGGTGGGGATAGGGAGTGAACCAATGGAGCAGCAGTATTGCTTTTTTTTTTTTTAATGACCTTATGGTTATAGTAAAAGTGATATATGCCACACTAAAATTAAGCTTTTCTGTCTAGAAATAGATATCATAAATAAAATACATATGATTTATGTTGTAAGAAAAGATTTGTAATCTGTATTACCAAAGAAATGGATAGCCTTTATCTAAAAGAAGCTTTTCACAAGTTGGTAAGAAAAAGACAAATAACCTAACAGATAAATGGACAAGGAAAATCCACAAATGACCAATAATGTAGGAATAAAAAAGACCAGTCCTAACAAGAATAAAGGAAATAAGAAGTTTAAATAACAGTGAAATGCCAGTTTTGAAGCCACATCAGCACAATTTTAAAATGTTGGTAGTATCCATTACTAGAGAGGGAAAATAGGCACTCTCTTACCTAGTGGGTGGGAAGTTAGGTTGGGCACAATTTATTGTTTTAAAGTGAACATGTTATTTTGATTAGAAACCCCATTTTTTGAAAACTGAGCTATAAAAATATGATGTAAGAAGATGAGTGGAGATGTTTAAAAACCCTGAATGTTCATATATAAGGAAATGTTGAAATAAATTGAAGTATTTCCATGGTATAGAATATTAACCAGTGACTTGAAGGGATACCTTTAGTAAATATTAGGTGAATGCATCAGAAAATACACTATAAGTCATTCATGTTAAAAAATATATGCTCCTTAATTCAAGAAACTACCAAGAAAAGAGAAATAACCCCTGTAAAACATGATCCCCAGAAATCAAGCCATGTGGATATCGTCATAGAAGTCTAGACAGACAGGACTATAAAGGTGGGGTCTTATCACTCAAGCTACTTTTAAATAAAGAAGTATGACATTTAATTTTAGTTTATTTAAAAAGGAGTAGAAGAAACTAAAGTGAAATGGAAGGAATTGCTCCATTTAGACAAATATTTCTTCAGCACAAGAGATATTATTTTCTAACAGATTCCCTCTAAGGGATTATAAAAAACATTAGGAGGTTGGAGTCAGTTTTAAAATGACATATTTTAAATTTACACGCTATTGATTGACTTCCTGCTGAGAGAGATGAGAAGATCAGCGCTCTCATGCTCCTGCAACACCCTCTCTCACTGCCTGATAGTGCTAGTTATATTAATATTACATTCTAATCTTCATAACATTTCTATTTCATTCTACAGGCATAATAACATCTGTTTTTAAGTCTTAGAAAAACTTTAATGAACTCTGTGGATAAAACCAGTGCTTTTCCACACCTCACTCTTCAATGTAAATGTATCTGTGAGTTGACTGGTACATTCATCAGAATTTGATTCTACTCCACCTAATGATGACAACAATAGTGGTGACACAAGCAAATTAAAAGTTTACTTCTTTTTCATTCAAAATAAGCCTGAAGCAGCAGTCCAGAGAAGGCTGAGCAGATCCAAAGATTTATCAGGCAGCCTTTTTCCCTTAGCTGACTTGCCTATCACCTTTAGTTTTGGACTTTGTCCTCATGGTTTAAGATGGTTGCTATGGCTCCATCCATTACATTTGTCATTTAGGTAGCAGAATGTATGAAGACTGAAGATGGATATCCTTCCTTTTAGTTAGACTTTCTGGAAGTTACATGCTACCTCTGACTCTCTATACCAATGTCTAAAACTCCATGATGTAGCCATAACCTGCTGCAAGGGAAGGTAGAGGATGTAGTCTTCTAGGAAGGTGATGTTGTGTCCAGAGAATCATTACGATTCTTATGACCGAAGGATAATAGATCTATACTACTGGATTCTACTGCAACTAGCTGTATTTCATCATCAAATAGTTTTTCAACAAGGTATCAGGAGTACTATAGTTCTTTCCATTATTTCCAAGTTGGAAATGCGTTCTTTGGCCTTTATTCTTGAATGATATTTTGAATCTTGGTTCATGTTTATTTCATCAGAATTTTGAATGCATTCCTTCATTGTCTTCTGGAATTATATATTCTTATCAGAGATTCTGAGACCAGCTCATTTGACTTTTCTACCTTGACTCCTGAACAATTCCATTTTTGTCCTTAAAGTTCAATAGCATTACCAAGTTATGTCTTGATGTTGATTTTTATGTATCATCTCCTGCCATGATCTGAAGACCTATGGTAACAGTATACTTTTTAACAAGCAAATTTCATTATTTCTCTTTTCAGGGATTTGAAACTTCTATTAATTTACTTCTATTTCATTTATTATGCTTTCTACTGTGAAATCACCAGTTATTCAAATACAAAGCCATCTTTGCCCAACAAATCCACTATAATCTCACTATATTTTAAATTTTCTGTCTTTCTTCTGTATTCACTGTGATCACTTCAAGGAGGGATGTTGCATGGGACTACAAAGGCAAAGTGGACTGCAAAGGTCCAGGGTCCCTGTCACATCATGGACTAAAATGTGAAAATGGGGCTCCCTGGAGTTGTACCACAGGAAAGCACATTCTCAAGTCTTTACTTGATGTCAGGAATTAATTTGTCATCTGTATTTATTCTGTTTTTAATTTTAATGATTTATTTACTAGTTCTATAGTGTTATTAGGATGGTTCTCTTTATTTCATTGACTTTGCAACTCTATATTCTATTTCTTTTTCAAACAGATTTACAGAGATATAATTGACATACAATGAGCTGTTTATATATAAAGTCACAGTTTGATATGCTTTGACATATGAATATAACCATGAAACCAAGAACACAATCAACATAAGGTACATATACATCACCCTCAAAAGTTTCCTTGCACCCCTTGGCAATCTCTCTCTTTGTTGGCTCTACACCTTAATTTAATTATTTTCTTGTTAATAGTCTTGCTTCTAGGGTTTGTAGAATATGTATATTCTTTTTTTAAAACATTTTTTAAGGGTTTATTTATTTATGCATACAAAAACTCGGGTGTAGGCCAGAAGTGTGGGATGGTGAGAGGATTCACTAGAGACAGTGGGGAGTAGAACAGGCAGATGACTGAAGTACACTGCTGAGGGGTCAGCAGGCAGGCAGGAGAGGTGTGCTGTGCCCTGTGGGAATCTCCCTGACCGGGTATCGAACTTGGGCTGCAGTGACTGAGATAGCTTCATAGGCGGAAGCTTAACCCATTGCCCACCAGGGAGGCCGTAATCTATATTCTATCTTCACCTGATACTAAGTCACTTCACGTATGGTAAAGAAAATTATACTTCCTTTTTTGTCTCCAGGCTTTGGACCTACTATGCATTTTCTTCTATATATGTTATGTGACCTATAAAAAATTGTGATTATATTTATTTTAAATTGTCAATTATCTCTTAAATAGATTTAAATAACAAGAAAACATCTTTTGTGCTTACCCACATAATTATCATTTCCAGAACTCTTTATTTCTTTAGGGTATCATTTTCTTACTGCTGGAATGGTTTTATTTACCATTTCTTGTATGACAGGCCAACTTGTGATAAATTCCTTCAGCTTTTGTTCAACTGGAAGTCTTTACTTTGCCTTCATTTTGGAAGAATAATTTTGCTAAGTATAGAATTATAGGTTGGTAGTTCTTCTCTTTTAGCATTTTAAAGATGTTCCATCTCTTTTGCCTCTCATTGGTTTGCTTGTAGAATTTCTCTTATCACTGCTTTTAATCAACTTCATTATCTTTGGCATGCTGTTTGTTTCTTGAACTTGGGTTTGTCTTCTTGGATTTTTGTGTCTACAGTTTTTATCAAATTTAGAAAAGTTTTTATCATTATTAAAAAAATATTTTCCTCCTATTTTCTTACCCGCCAGCCAGTTATGCTGCTATTACATGAGTTTGTACCACAGTCATGTTTTATTTCATTTTGTGTTTTATTTCTTCATGTTTAGTTCTGGATAATTTCTATTGCTATAGTTGTACTTTTTGAATCATATCTTTCTGTGAGGATTTATTTGCTGTTAATCCCATCTACTGTATTTTTAATCTTTTTTTTTAAAGATTTATTTATTTATGCATACAAGCTGGGGTACAGGCCAGAGGCATGGGGCAGGGAGAGGGTTCACCAGAGACAGAGTGGGGAGCAGGACAAGCAGATTGACTGAAATACACTGCTGAGGGGAGCAGTGGGCAAGGCAGGAGAGGTCTGCTGCGCCATGTGAGAATCTCCCGGGCCAGGAGTTGAACCCTCATCGCTGCTGCTGACTTCTCCACAGTGCAGCGCCTAACCACTGGGCCACCAAGGAGGCCTGTGTATTTTTAATCTTAAACAGAGTTTCATCTCTCGTATTTTATATTTGGTCATGTGCATTTCCAGTTTCTGTATTGATTTCCTCCAGTTTCTTGAACATAGGAAACACAATTATAGTTACTCTTTTAATGTCCTTGTGTATTAAATATACTATCTGTGTCATTTCAAAGTCCCTTTCTGCCCCACCGCCACCATCCCTTGTATCCCTTTTTCTCCTCCTCTCTCTCTCTTAACCTCAGACCCCTCAGGATGTTTGTTGATGTCTAGTAGTTTCTGAAAGTGTTTTACGTGGTCAGTTGTCTGCTATATAAATGTCCAGTATTTGTGTCTGTTATGTGAATGTCCAACACTTGTTTTTATCATTCGAACTTGCTTTGCTGCCTGCAATTTTTTTCAAATCACCTCCACTTTGTTGAAAATGGCTACATTTAGTCCTTTGTCGTGGCTCTGTAATATTCCATGGCATATATGTACAACACATTTTGACCTATTCATCTGTTGAAGGAGCTTTAGGGTGCTTCCATGTCCTAGCTATTGTAAAAAATGCTGCTGTGGATATTATTGAACATACAAGGTTTTTGTTGTTGATAGTTTCACATTATTTGGTTATATGCCTAAGAGTGGGATTGCTGGGTCTTAGAGCAATTTCTATGTTTAATTTTTTAAGGTAAATTCATATTCAGATTGCTTTTCATAATGCTTTTACCAGTTCACATTCACCAAGTGTAACAGAGTTCCTTTTCCTCTGTATCCTCTCTAGCATGTGGAGAGGACTCTCTAGCACTTGTTGTTGGGGTTCTTTTTAATATATGCTATTCTCATGGCTAGTATCTCATTATAGTTTTAATCTGCATCATTCTTACTAGAAGTGTGGATGAACATTTTTTTCATATATCTTTTGGCCTTCTGGATATCCTCTTTAGTGCATTACCTATTCACACTGCTGCTCTTGTTGGTTGAATTATTTTTGTTGTTGTTTTTGTTGAATTATATGAGGCTTTTGTATATCTTGGATATTAACCCCTTATCAGTGATTCATTTTGTAAACATTATTTTTAACCCATTCAGTAGGGTGTCTATTGGTATTTTCTTTTGCTGTACAGAAGTTTTTTTTTTAACTTGATGTAATCCCAATTGTTTATTTTTGTTTTTAATTCCCTCACCAGAGGGGTTGTCCTATTATTTTGCCATCTGTTCTTTAGGCTCTAATTTTGATATACTCATTTTTAAAAAATAAAGTCATATATAAAATGGGACCATGTTCTTCTATTACTTAGGTTTATTATTTTTCCAGACTGGGTTCTTTATCTGGGCTTTTGTTTTCTTTTATGAACAATGTTTGCATAGTTGTCATGCTGATTATTTTAATCTTGTTCATACCTAACAGAGACCGCTGTTCAATTCTTGACTATGAAACAGTGAGGGGATTTGTCTTAACAATGTTTCCACTTTAACTTAAACATATTTATCTTTCTCTCTGAACTACATTTTAAGTCTTAGATGTTTTATTGTATCAATCATTCTGTATTTGTGAGCACAAGGGGAGGAGGACACATACAAGGAAGAAAGGTCATATGATTTTTAGAAAATATTCTGGGAGTTAGGATAGAAAGCAGTGATTTTTTTTTTTTTGCTCAGTTTTTTTTTGACCATTGAACCCCTGTTCCCTAGAATAGTATCTGGTACATTGTAGATTTTCAACAACTAAGATTTTTAGGAATAAGTGACTTGTACTTATATACTCCCTATACTCCCTGTTTTATTCTAACTGCCCTCTTTGAGGCAAGTTCAACCATCTTGGGCAATAAATGGGTAGATAGAGCCTCTAAAGCAGAAAACTGATACTGAAGCTCTGCAGCCAAGTGGATTGATACAGTCCTTGGATCAAAGTTATTTCAGGCAGTGATGTCAATCAGTAGAGTGGGTAGGACTATGTGGACATGTGGTCCCATGATTTATAATCTAGGATTATTCCAATTCAAGTCAGTGGGAGAAACCCTGGTCTCTTAAGTACAAAGATCCCATTTAAGTGGGACACAGCTTTCAAATGTCCCTTCCTGTTTGACTTCCTTCTTTGTCTATAGCACGGACCCTCTCAAGCTCTTCCCTCAACCTTTTCAAGGGTGAAACTTACTAGACCATGTCTTGCTCCACGTTCATTGTATTGATGTGTCATTGAACTCATTGTGATAATCCAGTTTTAGGTGAGGATATGGGTTGGGGGGACTCTCATGCATAGGGCAGACTGCTGGAATTCCTCCTTCATTTGGTTAAATTCCAGTAGGTGCTCAGCTCATCACTCCTGAGGTAGAATAATGTAAACCATCCACAGTGACTCCCTCCCTGTTTCCTCTGTACTTCCTCAAGATCCCAGTGACCTGTATATTTTCTGTCGAGTTCACTGACTTCAGACAGTCTGTGTTTATTAACTACTGTGATCTATTACCCCTTAAATATAATTCATTTCCTTTTGATCATTATTTCCCACTCACCAACATTTTTATGCTCCATAAATATTGTAAAACCTTGACTCCAGTGCAGCAGTGTTTGTTCTAATATGTTAAAGCCCCTTAACCTCTTTTTTGAGGTGAGGGGGTTCAGGATGGCCATCAGCGCCATTGGTCAGTCTCACCAATAGATTTTGGGAACCTCATGGAAACATGTTGCCAAATGGTAGAGAAGAAGGAAGGACAAGAGTGGTGAGGTCCTAGGAGACTCCCAGTTAATAATGTGGATTCAACCCTGACTGCTTTTTTGGGGTGTCTGCCAAAAGTCATGATGGGGGGGTCAAGCTAATTGGCTGAGGAAGGCTCACAGTGCAGAGACAGAGAGACTTCACTGGTCTCTAATGAGAGTATCCGGGAAGATTGCCGTGAGTTCCAAGCTTGCCAATATCTGAAACAGGGAGAGGAATGACAGGATGTGCACAGAAGAGCAATAAAAATGATTGAGCCTCCAGAGAGATTGATTTATGACAAAGGCTCTAGGAGCTAAATACATTTTATTGAGGCTTAGCCAAGCAAGTGAGGGTGGTGGGATTATTTGCAGAATCAAGTATGGAAGAGTGGCGGGAATGCTGGTGGGGTTTGAAGGGAAGAAAAGGTACTGGGAAATAAGGAGAAGGGCCCTGGAGAAAGGGAAGGAAAATGTGGAGAAAGAGAGGAAGAATTTTTCAGGGAAACTCTAAGGAATCTTGTGCAGCTGCAAGAACCCTGGATTTGAGGGGCGGTGGGGGATGCTTGAAGTTGCCCTGGTCAGGTTCATCACCTCCTTGTCAAGGTCAGAGCTAGGCTCCTTCTCATCCCCTATTCTGGGAGCTCTGCATCTCTCTTAACTGCCTGGAAGAATGGTCTGCTGAGTGCACTGCCTCCTTGGGCTGCAGGCTTCCTGGGATTCCAGCATTCAGCACAAGTTTTGATATAGAGTTGGGTGCACCTGGAAGATAGCTAAATCAATTCCCTAAATTTGGGGTAGGAAGGGTTGTTCTGGCATAGGGGAGTTTAGAGACAGTTTAATGTTCCTCAGAAAGCTTTTGCTCAGTGCATCTCTTTATTCCCACCCAAGAAGGCCCCTGGCTGTGGAAATCTCTTTATGTTGCATTTAATAGAAGCAGTAGGCCAGTAGGAAATGATGCTCTGAGACTCAGGACTGAGTCTTGGAGAAGTATGAGGTTGAACTGTTAGAGAGGTGTCTCCAATTCCACTTCCAAAATTACAGTGTAAAGTTCTTCAAAGAAGAGATGAAATAAGGATAATCATAATAGTCATGGTGAGGTCCCCCATTTTTGTACCACTTATAGGTCACGGAAAGCTTTCACATCCATTAACAGCTTGCCCTTGTAACATCCTCGCCTATCTCAGTGGGTTGCCAGGAAAATCAAAGGTTTCCCCTAGGAACTGAGACTACAGGCATGCCCCACTTTAAGCAAATCCTGCTGTGAGCATTTAGGTGAAGAAAGCTTGCTTCGAGGAGGAATTTAACGACATTATTTTAAATGGTGGGTACCCCCAGCATGTGAAGAAATAAGAGACAATTTACTAGAAGACTTGATTGATTGACATTTCTTGTTCAGAATTAGCTGCATGCCTTTAGCATCTCATGTGTGTCGAGCATGGCTACTTGTGGTGGGAGATGTGGCGATGAATCCAATGTGGCAAAGTCCTAAGACAGGGGAGATCTTGTATCTCTGAGATCTCCAGCTCCTTCCTTTGTACATAGTCATCTCAGCAGCTGCCTTCCATTCACATGATGACCGGGACTGCCTTAGAACTGCCTCTTCCCACCAACTAGGCTGGACTCTTTCTGAAACCTTTGGTTTAGATCTGATGAAAGAGGCAGCTCCCCTGCAAGAGGGAGCAGCTGGTGTGACATTCAGGAGCTGTTGCAGCCACTTGCTGTCCTATGCAGAGAGCTGGGCTTCACCGAGAGGTGAACACACAAACATGACCTGGTGCCACCAGGGCCCTGGTCTGAGTCTCCTGACTCCACCACTCCCGATCTTTGCATTTTTTCAACTCTGCAATCTCATCAACCTCTCCTCTTTTGATTTAAATGGGTTCAAGTTAGGTTTCTTTCACTTGCAATAAAAAAAAATTGCTAATAGAATGCTTTGCTGAAAAAGTCAAGTTGTACACACACAGTTCTTTTGATATTTGCAAAGGCATTAAATGTGGTGGTTGAGAGTTGGGGTTCAAATATTTGAACTAGCAAAGACTGGAAATACCCAAATGTCGATTCAGAGGAGAGTGGTTAAGCAGATTTTGGTGTTTGTCCATACAAGGGAGTACTGAGAAAAAAAAGTAGCTGAAAAAAATAGTTTATACACTGATATAGAAAGAACTCCAAATCATTTCAAGTCAAAAAAAGTAAGGGTCAGAATGAGATGCAACCGCATACTCATTGGAGTGGCTGGCCAGAGCAAGTGCTGTGTGGGCGCAGCCTGCAGGGACGGCCACACTTAGTGGGGAAGGCAAAGGAGCTGCCACTCTGGGAAGCAGCGGACAGTTTCCTACAGAGTTTAAACTGTCGTGAACCCTGGACCCCGCCATTCCACTCTTGGGTACTTACCCAAGAGAAAGGGAAACTCATGCTCATATAGAAACACTGACCTTCATAACAACTTGATCTGCAGTAGCTAAGAAATCAGAAACAACAGGTGAGCGGATGGGCGAGCCGAGCTGCGCACGCAGTGAGCACCTGCGGACCTGCAGAGAACCGCCCGCCGACGCATGCAGACGCTGGACGGCTCTCATGGGTCCTCCGCTGAGTGGAATAAAGTCAGTCCTGAAGGCTGCATGCCGTGTGATTCCATTTATGATTTATTATTCTTGAAGTGACAAAATATGGTGATGGAGAACAGCCCAGTGGCTGTGGGGTTTAGGGTAGGAGGAGTGTGGGCATGTGGGATTTTCTTTGTGGTGAAGGAACAGTTCAGAATCTTGATTAAGATGGTGGTTAAACAAACGTACACATAGGAGAACTCTTCATAGGGCTATGTACTCAAAACCTAAAAAGTTATTGACATAAAATCCGAATAACATCTGTAGTTTAGTTGTACTGCAGCATTGTGAATTTCGTGGCTGGCTCATTGTATTATGGTTAAGCTGTCAAGGGGGTGAAGTGTACCTGGGAGTTCTCTGTACTATTTTATAACTTCTATGGGATTCTAAAATTATTTAAAAATTAAAAACAGGTGTATAACATCTGACCTTTTAAATAAAAGAGCAAGGAGGGATAACATTCATATTTGCTTATATATGTCTGAAGAGACTGCAGGTTCAAATTGAGAGGAGGATGTTTGAAGATGCAGAATAAAAATGTACATCTTTGGCATTTTATGGGTTTTGAATTATATTTTCTTGAAAATTAAGGGAAGGTGAGCATGGATTTTGGAGTATGTGCAGCTATGTTTGAATCATAGTTCCAGAGTTTATTGACTGAATTACTTTATACAACCCAATTTGCCTCTCTGTCCCGCAGTTTCCATATCTGCATCTTGTAGGGCTGTTATGAGGGTTGAATGATCTAAAGTATGTAAGATACTTATCCCACATTCTGGGAATATGGTGGGTTGTGTTCTTTTCAAGAGATAAAAGCTGCAATGGAGGTGAAAGGGCTAGTTCAAGGGCCCGCTGCTAAACACTGGCACTTGAACTCATATCCAGGTCTGTCTTACTCCTACGTCCGTACTCTTTACACTTGTCTGTTTCCATTTCTCAGTGGGTGATACCTTTTCTGATTTTTCAGCTGAAAGAGGAAGGGGGGAAAGGAAGGCGGCCAGACCCAGAACAAATGAATTGTTCCCTCCCATCTCTTCCCTGTACCCAGAGAGCCACCATCTCCACAAGCAACTGCCCTGGGGTGGGGTGATTATGATCATGGCCATTGCCAGGCCTGGGCTGCCAGAGTCACGTCTCTGGAGTGGACCTCATCCTCGGGACCCAGCAGCAGAGAGTAGCCCTGGTCTGGTGCCAGATCACATTTTAATACAGTAAATTAATTTCGCATCTCAATAGTAATGTCTACTTTTTATTACACAAGTGGTGTTCCCAGCACATCTTGCATTGAGTGCACATTGTGTGAGGGTGCACTCAGGTGTCCTGCTGGAGATGTGAAATTTGGGGACCTGTGCAGCTCCATCTCTCTCCTCAGTATGGGGGTGTGTAGGACACTGGCCCCAGAGTATGGAAGTATTCTGAGAGAGAGGCAGGGGGGAGAGGGCCCAGGGAGATGCCACTCATGTCTCACAGCTCACACAGCCCTGTTGCCGACACATTGGGTTGACAGTTTGCGATTTGACAACATCATGACTTCCTGCAAGACTTTGGTTTTCTCATCTGAAGTGTGGCTGCCAGGGCCTCTATATCCCTCTGCCTCTGACCCTCTCGGCTCTGTTCTCAGTTTTAGAACCTGGAAATGAGGTGAAGGGAAAGGAGAGGACGTAGACTCAGACTGGAAGCACGGATTAGGTTTCGAGTTAAGGACTACTGAGGTAGAAGGTAGAGAGTGTGCAAAAGCAGAGAGGTTTAAGAGTGCATGCAGTTTACTCATCCATTCAACAAACATTGTTTAGCCCCTACTTTGTGGGGGCTTTTCTTAGTTGCTATGGATACAGGGGTATATAATCCATGTCTATCAAGGGACTCCAAATTGAACACAGAGATGAAAGGGTGGTGCCTATGGCAAGAGTTACAGAGAAACATACTGGGAAGGAAGGAACAAGGAGGCAGAGGGGACAGTAGGAGGAAGCTCCAAACCCATTCCTTACCTGAGGGAAGAAACTGGTTTCAAAATGGTGGTCCATGGACCATTCCAGAATGGATATTATTTGGTTCCATAAAGAATGTTAAATTTTAATAAACTTCTAGCTGGTCTTTAAGACTCAGTAGCGCAGACTGTACCCCCACGTAACAGCTGGAGCCAAGCAGACGTTGCCTTGAAGGAATGGACTCCCCAGATCCCCAGTCTCCACCACTCCCTATTACCCCCTGCTTGGAAGCCCTTCTTGTTTACTGTACCTTCCTGACTTTACTGACATCTGAGTTTGTGACTGCTGGCCTTGTAGTCCTGTAGAGGGCTGACCAGCCTTGAGGTGGGATGTTTTCTGGGCCAGGAGGGTGGAGGCTGCCACAGGTTCCCATATTTGCAGCAACTTTGTGCTCCTGATCATCATTAGCATAGTCTGGGACCAGGTTAGAAGGGTGGGAAGCATCCTCCAGGCCCAAGCGGTCTCCGTGGGAAGATACAGAAGCCAATTCAAATTGTTTTTCTTTTTTTTATTTGCTCATCTGAAAAGTCCTCCCAGATCCTCCTTCTTATTAACAACCTGTACGCCATGCTGTGCTTAAAGTTCAGAGCACCATAGGATACGGAGTTGTAATTAATCTCAGTCTCTGAGTTCTAGAACACTTAGAGCAATTATAATTTACTGTCGGAAAACCAATTTGGGGAAGCGGCGGTGTTCTTGCTCCTGATCAGAGCTCCACCAAATGCCACTTCCCGTCCACGCGCTGCCTGCTGGGAGAGCAAGACCTTTAGTCTGAGCACCTCTGGCAGGTGACATGGAGCAGAGAAGGCAGGAGGGAGTGGAGAGAGGGGGCTCCTGCCGAGGGTGCAGGGGCACGCCGACCACAGCTGGCATGGCCTCTGAGCTGGCATATCACCGCTGCAGGCACTGCTTATTTTCCAATTTACTTCAATTTTACAGCCACTGTCCATGTCTCTACTGAGCCCCAGTTACTGGGAAGGGAAGATGCAGAGGCCCATTTCCTCTCTTCTGCCTGCACCCCTTTCCGAGCTGCCACCCCTGCTTCCCTGGGCCACACTCACGCATCAGCTCCATAGACAAGAGTTCCCGTCTTTTCTCTTCATTTCTTTTTCACTCAAGGCCAGATTGTCATATCCTCGAAATGGCTCCCAGATGACTGGGTCGGACAGATTCACCAGGCACGTTTCTAATTATCCTTTGGCAACAGGAGTGGAGCACACGGCTCTGTTGGAAAGGCGTCCATAGGGTCAGAAGCGCAAGAGCTGGAGGCAGACCTGGGTTTCGGGCCCATCTGCCATCAGGAGATATGCCCCGTTTTTCTACCCACCCCAGGAACCAGGGTGAGGCCCAATGCAGAACTGGCAGGTCATGACTGGAACGGCTACTTAACGGAAATGCATACATGCACCAGTGTGTGAATGGAGGCACCTCCAGGGGAACCAGGTAATAATGAACTGCATTCATTCATTTATTCATTCATTCGCTTACTCATTCAAACCAGTCCTGCAGGTCCCAGGTCCTGTGCCTGGGGATATTGAACTGAATGCATACTTGTTTCTGATGTCAGCTTGAATATTTTCATAATCCAACATGAGGTCTGTTCATGTTATGGGAACACAAAGGAGGGTCCCTGACTGGTGTCACTAATGCATCATGGAGGAGGTGACATCTGAGCAAGGGATGTTGGTGCTTATATCCAGCACTGCATTGCAAAGTTCTTCTAAGTTCATCTGCTTATCGGTTTGTGTCCTCAAGGAGCCTGAGGGTCCCCTTTAAGAAGGAAATATGTCTTAGATACCCTTGAATTCATACTATCTACAGCAGTGCCAGCACATGGGGTAATGCAATCGAAACACACTCATTGGATTTTTTGCAGGTCAGGAAGGTGGAGAAGGTAGACTTGGTGCTAGGGGGCTGACCTCGCATCAGGCAGTGAACCTCTCTCTGGTTGGGGCTCCCTGGGACAATTTTCTGAGTCCCCACTTGGGGTAGACTGTTCTTTTTGCCTTTGTCTTGTTTTCCTGTCCATTCCCATTTATTCCTAAAGTTCTGACTCAAACAGCACCTCTTCCTGGAAGTCGTCCTTTACTCCATTTCCAATCAGACGCTCCCCAGACTAGCTCTGTTCTTGTTCCCATGCAACTATACTGAAGGGGTCCATGCTTATGGGAGATGTCACATATCCAAGGCTGTCTGTTGTGTGAATGCTTGTTGAGTGAATGCCCGATCTACTCACAGTGGGAACAACATTGCCCTCTTTTTTAGTGGGCAGATAGTACAGATGAGATATTGAAGGACTTGGGTGTGCTGACTGTTTGTTCCCTGCCCCTACCCTCCGGTGGTGCAGGCCCTAGCACACAGCAGGAGAAGCTGCTTTACTAACATTAAAGTGCTTTTGAATGTATACCAGACTCTGCTTAGCTCCAAGAATGCATTAACTCATGTCTTGTAACCTACAGGTACCATCATCATCCTCATATGAACACATGATGGCGGGCTTAGTCACTTGGCATGATCTTAACCTGGATAAGTAGGAGTCCGTGTCTGGCCGAATTGGACAGAACCCCTTCCTCCATAGCACATCCTATACTGAGTCCTCACCTAATGGACTTTCTGGGGTCCTGCTGTTGCTCTCAGAAGGAGCTTCCTGGGCTGCTCCATCCCTTGTAGCTTCTCTGGTCCTTAAGAGTTGGGTCACAGGGGCTCTCTCATCATGCCCTGTGTGTGGGTTCTTCTTAATCATCTGGTCTGTTGGTGGGCTGGGGTCAGGGATTGGGCCTCAGCACACAGAAGGTGCTCACTAAAGACATGGCTTGATTATGTCCTTCCTGAAGATGGCCAAGCCCTGCACATAACCACCTGCATTCCCCCCTTTAGGACTGCTGGTTTACCCACTGTCCATTCTAATTGGCATCCATCCTAGATGGCCACCAAAATTGGTTTGGCCCGTGGGGACAGCAGGATGCCAAGTCTTTTGTCTTAGTGCTGGCAATGCTTTGACTGGCCTTGGGGCTTTGCCTCTGCGGTCCCCAGATGCCTCTTCTATGAATGGGAATGATTAAGTGTCTCCTTTAGGTGAAGGCTGGAGAAAATTCAGGGATGACTCTTTGTTTCTGAATTTTGACTGAGCTGTCCAAGGCTGAGAGTGAAGCCAGCCTTGCTTTACCCTCTGATTCTATAGGAAGTGCCAGACCAGTGGCTGGACTACCAAGGAGATGGGTGGCAGCAGGTTTTGTAACTTCAGCTCAACACTGACCTCTACAAGGAACAGAGAAAAGGCCCTGGGAAGGAAGAGTGAGGATGCTGGGGTATCCTCCTTGCCCCTTGCCTTATTAGCCTTGTGAGAGGCTTTCAAGAAGGCTGTGCTAGTCAGGGTTATTCAGAGAAACCAATCACATAATCGAAGACACAAAATAAGCCCTTAATGACATTGACATGTCATTGGAAACTGTGACATTGGTGAAACAACGTATAACTGACTTCTGACTAAAACCCCAAACACTTCTAATATTAAGCAATCCAGTTTCAGCCCAGGGTCTCAGGTGGCAACTCAGGGCTCAAGGCAAGAACAATCTTGGACAGGATGCCTCCCATCACGATCGCATCACATGCCCCCGACACTCGCTCAGACGGCAGCAGCATAGACCTGCCAAGGAGCCCAACATACACATCATTGGAATGTGGGAAAAACTGGAGTATCCAGAGAAAAAACTGGAGTATCCAGACCTGGGAAGGACATATAAACCAAGCTTGTGGGGGAGTTGTTTTGTTTTTCTCATCAGCACTGTAACAGAACAACAATGAATGAAATCTTTTTGAAGGGCCTCTGCACCTAGGTCTAGATATAGATACAGATGTACAGATCTACAGATGCAGCTGTAGATGTAGGCAGAGGAGCAGGAGTAGGTGGAGGAGTAGGTGTAGGTATAAGAGCAGGTGGAGCTGGAGCTGGAGTTGTCTCTATAACTGTCAGGTACAGATACAGACAGAGATGCAGATATAGAAGCAACGGGACTTTTCTATAGGAGCTGACTCACGTGACTTTGGAGGCTGAGAGAGTGTGCCACAATATGCCGTCTGCGAACCGGAGACCCAGAAAAGCTGCTGGTATGATTGAGTTTGAGCTCGATGTCCCAAGAACCTGGGGAACTGATGGTGCAACCCTCAGAATCTGAGGTCAAAGGCCCGAGAATCAGGAGAGATCGGGGAGGGACATTAAGTAAGTGCTGGAGTCCGAAGGTCCCAGAACCTGAAGCTCTGAAGTCTGAGGGCAGAAGATGGACATCCCACTCCAGAGGAGAGAGAATTAGCCCTTCCTCTGTTTTTTTGTTTTATTGAGGCCCTGAAGGGATTGGCTAATACCCACCCACGCTGGAGAGGGCAGATTTTCACTGAGCTGATGCAAATGCTAATCTCTTCTGGAAACACCCTCACAGACACACCCAGACATAATGTTTACCAACTATCTAGACATCTCTTAGCCTAGTTAGTTGACACATAAAACTAGCTATTATAGAGGACTTGCCAAGGGGGCCCCTTTACGGAGGGGGAACTGCTTTCTCGTGCCAACAAGGGTGCAGGTGAGTGCCAGTGTTAGAGGCTAGCTATGGAACACATCTAAGGAAGTAGGCCCAGAGGAGTGGTGTGGCCTCAGGAAGATTCTCGGGTGCCCAGGGGCTAAGGAATTGTCTGGTGGTCACTCAGCCAGAGCAGAGATGATGGCGTTTTCAGGTGGAGAGTCACATGGCAGCCGCATATGAGAGCTGAATTTTATCCACTGAAGACAATGCTGGGTTCCTGCTGGCCTGCTGCAGGAGGCGGGACTTCCTGTTCTGAGCCCTTCTCTTCTGGGTTTGGAACCCAAGGTCATGCATGAAAGGAGGAGAGCAGAAGTCAGGGAGAGGCCGGTGGCATTCCAATCCCATTGTGGAAAGGGGAGGGGGTAGAAATGGGATGAGTGTGGTCTTGACTGGGCATTTTAATTTTAATTCGTGAACTAAGACTACTTCTACGACTACAACTGTGACTACTATCACTACTACTACTTCTAAAGATGCCCAAGACTAACAGAAATGTGTGGGAATGGCTGGTGTAGGTGTCATACAGCCTAGGGAAAGAAGCATGTCCGAGTGGATTTAAATTTTGATATTTTGTGCATCCTGATTTTTTGGTATTAATTTTGGTTTTTAAAAATATTCCTTTAAAATACGGCTTTTGGTATCTTCTTTAATTTTGCACTGAAGCCAGTATCTTCCTTGCCTCACCCTGCTCCTAGTCCCAGGAGGGAGAAGAGTTAGGGTTGTTTCCAGCTCACACCCTATGGAGTATAGCCAAACCAAGCTCAAAACTTAGCAAGTGTAAAGACTTTGGCATGCTATGAAACAGAGTAGTGCTAGCACCAGGGAGGACAATGTGATGACCACAGCAACTGCTTGCGTCATGCCTCGTGACTAACTGATGTGGAAGATGCCATTTTAGCTTCATTTTTTAGAAAAGTGAGGAAGTCAGGCAACTTGCCGGGAGTCACATGCAGTTACGGGTAGAGCAAAGATTTGACCCCTGGGGGTCTGGCTCCAGCGTCCATGCTCTTATTTGCTATCACACCTGCCTCCCTGGGAGATGGTGCCATTGTTAGGTGTCTCCAGATGCTGCCTGGGCGTTTAGCCACAGGCTGGTGGTTCCACTGCAGGTGCATTTCCATTTTACTCTCAACGAGAGCTGATGATCGAAGCCCAACTTGCACCTACAGCCAGGTCTATCCCTCAGCCCCTGCCTGGGTACAGTCGGCTCTGCGATATGCAACTCCCAGGCCTCTGCACGATCTCCCGGCCCCCAGAGCGCCCCTTCGTCCATGGGCAAAGAGGAGCATGGGTGGGCCCGGGAGCTGGAGACCAGGGCAGCAGCCCCAATGAGAGCCATGTCCAAGCTGTGCTGATTTGCAGATGGAAATTTACATACATAATGTAATTTGGGCCAATTGAATTGTCGATTAAGATAGAATCACTTGACATGCAACATGTGACTGAGGAGACAAGAGGCCCTTGAGATGCCTTTAGCGCAAACATGCTTTTGTTTTTGAAGGAGATGGCCTTTTCCAAATTCCACATTTTAACAACCTCCTCTCCTAAGCCCCAGTTCCCTCCAGGTCACAGCTGGGATCTGCCGAGATGAAAACCTCTGTGGGCATTTAGCATTTAAATTTGAGGTGCCGTAAGCGTGCCTCTGGGTGCAGCTGGTGTGGTGGGCAACTGGGACTCCTCCACAGATGAGAGTCTGTGACCTTAGGCTTTGGACCTGAGCTGGACAACCCAACTTACAGGTGAGAAATGGTGCTGGGTACATGTTGGGGCAATGGGGAGGGCAGCAAACCCTGGAGTCACATGGGTCTAGACTTTACTCAGGCTACCCATTTCCTGGCTCCATGACCTGGGGCACCTGGCATCACCTCTCTGAGTCTCAATGTCCTCATCAGAGAAGTGGGGAGAAATGTTCTACCATAACCTGTAATGACCCTGGTGGGGAAAAATGTGAGAATCTGAGAACACTTAAGCCCTCATACGATGTTTATCATATGAGAGGGCATTGCCTCTACATGCCGAACACTCCCTCTGTTCTATTTATTTTCTGACTTACTAAAGAGTTAAATTCCTTGCTGTCTCAGGACATTTGCACAGGTTGTTCTGCCCAGAATTCCGTTCCTCCCCCCCTCTCCCTTTTTGCCTGGTGGATCTCTTTTCTTACCCAAAACTTCAGACTAAGTTCACATTCCCAGGGATTTCTGTTTCTACTCTTATTTCTAAGCTCAAAAAAGGCAAAGACTGTGTTTGCTTTGCTTGCTGCTGATCCCCAGTCTCTGATATGAGGTAGACACTAAAACTAAAACAAAAACAAAAACCCAGGCATTACAAGTTGGCAAAACACACTTTTCACCTGGATGGTTTTTACTACTCCTTTAGGTCTCAGTATACATGTCACTTCCTCCAGGAAGTTTTCTTAGACTGGGTGTAAATTAGTTTCTCTTGCCATGTGAGTGCTACAACATGTCTTCTAATGCATGGACGCTGGATTGTCACTGTTCATTTACTGATCTCTCTGCCCTATTAGATCGCAACTTTCCAAGGTCAGAACTGGCATCTTATTCACTGGGGCACCCCCAGAACCTAGCTCAGGGTCTGGCATTCAGCTTACAGTGGAATTAATGCTTTACAGAGAGTTAGAGGCTCACATTGTGGCTGTGGATGGAGAAGGTCTCACCTGGAGGCTTAAAGAAAGTGAGCATTGAATATTGCCCAGATGGGGCAGGCCCTCCTGCCTGTATGGGACTTCTGAGCATGGCTGCCAGGCACAGGAAAGATCCTCAGCAAATGAAGCAAGGCTGCGTGAGTCCAGGAAGGGCTACAGCCCAGTTCCCAACAGGCTTGTGGGATGAGACACACCGAACTGACGGCAGAGGGTGAGCAGCAGTCGTCAGCAGTGACTGGTGAGAGGGGCCCGGAACCAATGGGGTTAAAGAGGAGCTTCTTGGTGGGGCTGAGAACTGTCACCGTACCTGGGAATGGCCGTGATGGGGATGCCATCTGGGTGCCCACGAGCTTTCTGGCTCAGTCTCTAGAGCGAGGACAGTGACTGCTGGTAGTGGCAGCTCCTCCCTCTGTCCCTTCTCACCCCCACTCCCCCAGATCAGTGGCAACACTGGTTTGGCTTCAGTGCTAGACCACTGTCACATGGGATGCAGGATGCTCTTAGGCCACAGATATTGTTGCCAGCTTAGTTGCTAACCGTCTGTGGACCCCAGGTCTGCGGTCTTGCCCCTGCCTCAGCCCCACCCAAGGGGCCCAGACAGAGTGGAAGCCTCGGGTCGTTTCGGCTGCTCTGTCTTTCTAATCCCCTGGACACCAGGTGCAGCCCCGGGGGCTGGCCTTGCCTTAGCGCCCCCACTCTATACTGTCTTCAGTCTCCTCAGAGAAAAGAGTCTTCATGAGCCCAGTGGACAGGAGAGTTTTGCACACCATAGGTGCCTAATGAATGCTATTGACACCCTGTTTGGAATCCTGAGTTGTCGTCGCTCACTCTTGCCCTCCTACCCAGCTACTGGAGCAGCACAGACCCACGAGTCTGTTTGTGACCCTAAGAAAAGCTGCTGGTCACCGTGGGTTGGGAACAGAGGCCATTGCACTCCAGTAGATGCTCTCTTGTGGGTCACTCTGAGCCCAGTGACCAGAAGAGTTCTGGAGTCTCACAGATTACAGGAAATTGTGTGTAATCTTATGGCCATAGAGTTTACAGTTTTTTGTCATTTCTAGGGTAAAGTACAGGGGAAACAAGTCAATACCTTTTGGGGAATCTATTCCCCAAATAGTCCTACCTATTTTCTCTTCTCTCCCAGAGTGATCTGCTACCTTCCACGTGTCCTGGTGTGGGACTCCCTTGGCGGTGATCATAGTGCCACTCACATCTTTGGAGACTGGGTACATGTTGACCTTGGGACAAATACCCTGGTCCATTCCCAAGGGGTGTGTCTGATGGGGAGGGTGGACTCCACGAAGGAGGGCCCCAGGCCATTCTGGCCTATCTGTTTCTCATACCCCAAAGAGGTTGCCTCCTCTTCCCACCCACTCCCCTCCTCTCCTGACGCTGTAGGTCCCCTTCTCCCTGCGCCTCCACGCCCCCCAGGCAAGCACGACAATCTACGGATTAGGTGTCCTCTGACCTGTGTTAATGAGAGCCACTGCCTTGCACCTTCTGTGGACCGGGCCTGCTGCTGGCTCTCTGTGGACCTCAATGGCACGCTGAAAATGCATTATTCTGCGGCAGTAGGGTTTGTGTGTGCGCAGTTTTGACATGCTGGGCACACGTTCAAACTCACATTCTCAGTGCAGCTCCACCACACGCAGTGTGGTGTCAGGAAAGTCCCTTCTTTGGTTTTAGAGTCCCCAACTCTAAAGTCATGGGGAGTTTAGGTGGGAAATTGGGTGCAATAAACCTCAAGGACTCTTCTCACTCTTCCTTTTTTTGGATTCTGTGACTCCTAGTAGCTGTGACTTAAAAAGAAACTATTTAAAGAAAAATCCCTGAAAATCATTATGCTGTAAGATTTGATTTCTCAGAAATGATCAGGAAGGGAGAATGTGGGATACCTCAAGGTGGTGGGTGTGCGGTTGTGTGTTCTTTTTTCTTTTCTTTTTTTACACTCCAGTGAATCAATCTTTGCCGAGAGTATGAAATGAAAATCTGCCACCTTGCAGTAAAATTAGAGCTGGCATTGCTGTCCTGAAAAAAAAAAAAAAAGCAAAAAGGCAGCCTCAGAAAAATTATGACCAGCTGCCTGCTGGATTCACCCTGCCGAGAAGGCGCCTTGTGACACAGTTTACGACCCGGAGGATTATGGCGGTCTCGATGCTATCATCTTAATTGAAGGAACAGGGCTGCAGCCAGCAGGCCCCCTGGAGCCCCCCGCTCTGAGGAGCCTAGCTCTCAAGCTGACAAATTCTTTTCTCTCACTCTACCTGCTCCAAATTACTTTGTGGAGGCTGAAGGATTCCTGGCTACTACTGATTTTTTTTTCTTTTTTCTTCCTTCTTAAAAGAGTTAGAGAAGTCCAAGGAGATGGCAGGAGTGAGTAGAGCAGCTCGGAGTATCCCCCTGAGACAGCAGGGGAGAGTTGAGGAGAGGAGCCTCTGAGCCACGAGCTGGGTCAAACACATGATGTGTAGGTATGTTTGGGGATCATGGGCAATGCCGGGTTTGGATCTCAGCCTTGAGACCAAGGTATCATCAGCTTCTTGGAGGCCCACAGTCCTTGGAGGGGAGGGATGGAAGAGAGCTTCTGGATGGAGGCTTCATACGTGCTGGTGTCCTGTGCGCTCTCCGGACACTGTGTGTGGTAGAACTACAAAGAGGATGGCTGGGAGCGCTGGTCTTTTGAAGCCAGACTTTAAGTGCCTCACCCCGTCTCCACCTGGAAATCTCCTCTGGTCTTAACTCCCTGTTTGCAGAATTGGTACTTGAGATTTGAACTGAGTTTGCATAATAATGGCCTTGAGATTTAACCTGTGGAAGTTGCTTTGTTTGGCTTGAATCATGCTTTTAAATTTATACATCTAGATGTTATGTTTAAATTTATACTATTTATTTAATATATATCTAAGTTATATGTGTAAGAAGGCCCAAATTTTTGACTTCTCTTGAAAAATCTCTTGGGCTTAATAAAATAATCTTCATTTTCTCCTGTGGTAAAAAGTGACTGGTCCTAGAAATTGATCAACTAAAATTCACCTAGTCAAGGGGCCTCCCCGGTGGCGCAGCGGTTAAGCGCTGCGCTGTGGAGCTGTCGGCAGCGGCGACGCGAGTTCGACGCCCGGCTGGGGAGAATCCCACATGGTGCGGCAGACCTCTCCTGCCTCACCCGCTGCTCCCCTCAGCAGTGTATTTCTGATCTGCCTGTTCTGCTACCCGCTCTGTGTCTGGTGAACCCTCTCGCCGCCCCACAGCTCTGGCTTGTACCCCAGCTTGTATGTATAAATTAAAAAAAAAAAAAAAAAAACTTCTAAAAAAAAAAAAATTCACCTAGTCAAGAAACCCCAAATAGTCAAAATAATATGGAAGGACAACAAAGTTGCAGAAGACACACTTCCAGATTTCAAAAGTTACTACAAAGCTATAATAATAAAAACAGTACGTGTGGTGCTGACATAAGGATAGACATATAGATTAATGGAATAGAACTCAGAGTCCAGAAATAAAGCTAACAGTCATGAAAGGGTATCGTTTTCCACTAAGGTGCTATAATAATTAAAATTCTAGAAAGATTCATCTTTTAAACAGAGGGTGATGGGACAACAAAATATCCACAAGACAGAGAATGAAGCTGAAGCCCTACCTACACCAAATACAATTTAGAGATATAAATGCAAGAGCTTAGACAATAAAACTCTTAGAAGAAAGTGGGGGCGTTAAGCTTCATGACCTTGAATTTGGCAATGGTTTCTTAGAAATGACACCAAAAGCACTTCTCTTTTCCACTCCAATTAGGTAAATTGGATTGCATTAAAAGTTTAACTTCTGTGTGACAAATGGTACCAAACAAGTGAAAAGACAAATCACAGAATGTGAAAAATGTTTGCAAATCATATATAGGATAAGGAACTTGCATTCTGAATATATAAACAAACCTTTCAACTTAATAAAAAGGCAAGTCAATTAAAATATAGACAAATTCTATATAGATGGACATTTATCCAAAGAAGATACACAAATGACTAGTAAACACTCTCACTTGCTGCTCTTCACCTGCCCTATGGCCTTGAGCCCTTCCCTTCTCTGATTCTGTTTCCTCAGAGGTGTAGGGAGGGCTTTGGACTTGCCCATCCATCAGTCTCATAGCCCTGACTTTCTCCAAATCTTTGAACTTGAGGGCTTTGTCCCTTAGCAGCTCTTTTCTCCCCTCTCCTTTAACTGACAACCTCCATAGGATTTGGAGGGCACTGAGTGTGGGAGGGGCAGAAGCTGGGGGACAGCATGAAGCTCGCATCCTTGAGACGCTGGCTCAGCAACTGCAGGGCACTCTGAGGGCCCTGTTCTATTTGTCCAAGAGCACTTCACAACAGAGCATGACTTGGGAGCCAGTTTCTCCCTGGCCACAAGACCAGGATGGCCCAGTTCCCCAGGCCAGACCTCATCCCAAGATGACCCACAGCTGGGAGGCCACGGGAATTTCCATCTGGGACTCCTTGGAACAAAGCAGAGAGATGCCAGGGAATCAAGCCTTGACCAAGTATGGGAAGGGATATGGGGAAGTGGTCTCCCAAATACACCCTCCGCTGCCTTGTCTCAAAAGAGAATGAAAAGCCGAGATGTGGGTGAATGGGGAGGGGAAGTGCTGCTTCTCTCCACCCAGCACTGTGGTCACGTGCCAGATGTGCTCTGAGTGTTCTCTCCCCTGCTCTTCTCACCGCATCAGAAAGGATGATTGTGGTTGTTGTTGCTCTTGCTATTCTAACTACCCCCACTCTATGGGGTAGGAAATAGAGAAGCAGAGTGATGATAGGACTTACCCAGGTTCACTCCATCAGGAAGTGGCAGAGCTTGGACCCAGAGTCCATGTACTGAACTGCAGCACAGATTTAGGGTTTTATTAAAACTTTTCAAACTCACTTCTGACCACCCTCTGGCTCGGAAGTTGGAATGATCGGAGATGGTTTATTTTCAAATCCATCGCTCTGGGAGTGGTTGTTGAATGAAGGAGGGAGTCAGCAGGTTTGCTTCCTGATGAGGCAGGGCCCCTTTCCAGCAAACTCATGGCCAGTGTGGCCGCTCTTGGGGAATAATGCAGCCCTGGGCCCAGACAGTCAGCACCTGGTCATTACTGCCCGGGAACTTGGGCAGGCTGCTCTGCTCTTCTGACCCCTTGTTTTCTTCATGTGGCAATGTGTCCATAGAACAGTGATCAAGAAAGGCAATAGTGTTTGCAAACCAAATTTCACATAGTGCCTGGTAGGTACTGGCAGGTAGAAAGACCTCAAAGAATAAGCAGCAGGGCCGTCGCTCTAGCAGCGATTGTTAGCACTGACATGGCGGTGAAGCGCGCCAGGCTCTGTCGCCGTAACTGTGCTCCTGCCAGTAGAGGACTGAAGACACTCAATCTTTAGCTTTGAGGATAAGGAGGAGGTTGGGTCCCAGAGGATGGGGCTGCCTTTCAAGTTCAGTGGAATATGGATCTCCTCTCCTCCTGCATTCTAGGCTTCCTGTGCATGGGTATATTCCTGAAGGCTGATGGGCTCCATTGCACCCTCCTTCAATCAGTCAGTGT
>PVIJ01015589.1:0-35888 GCA_004024925.1 Scalopus aquaticus
GAGAGAGTACATCTAAGACAGAGTGGCAGGCTGAGGAGGAGGGAGGAGGAAGGAGAGAGTGGGTACGTGCGCGCGCACGCGCGCGCGCACCTATGTTACAAAAAATGCATATTGAAGAAATCACAATCTTTTATTCATCAGATCTATTTTCTTTAACCCTTTCTTGCTGTTTAGCCATGTGCTTGATGTGATGTGATAAAAACAAATCAAAGTCAGGGAAATAGTTTCTAAAACTAATGATCATTAGACATATGCCCTGCACACCAAGACTTGAAAAGCAAAATAGAAGGGAAATAATAATAATGGGAATAAGAACCTAGTGACTAAGGAAACATACATATTTAACACAATATTACATAAATAGCATTGTATTGTGGAACAATATCATCTTGCTGACCTTTGTGATGCATCAAAAGTACATGTGAAAGAATGATTTACTGCAACATTTAGATAAGTTAGAACACTTCCTTATTGATTTATTAAGCTTCTGACATTCAATTAAAACACAGCTCCAAAGGGACTTTTAATGATTCTTAGTGCAAATTTTGATTTTAGTAAGATGTTTTATTACTGGGATCAAAAAAACTGTATTAAATTCACCCAAAGAACTCATGACATTAAAAAATTTTTCTAATTAAAAAAATTAATAGCTTTCTTGAGGTGGCAATACAAAGAACTGCACATATTTACTGTGACCAATTTGATGGGTGTGGAGTTAACATGTCTGTGATACTATCACCACAGTGAAGGTAGTAGACATATCCAATGTTCCCCAGAGTTTCCTTCTGTTCCTTTGTGGGTTTTGTTATTGTTATTTTTAACTTAATTTATGAGATAAACCCTCTCAGCAAATTTTGAAGTGCACAATATCAGATTATTAACAACAGGCACTATGACTAGAGCAGATCTCTAGAATTTATTCATCTAGCATGACTGAAACTTTATACCCACTGCATAACAACTCCCCATTTTACTCTTCCCCAGCCCTGACAACCTCTATTGTATTCTCTGCTTCTAGGAGTTCAACTATTTTAAATATCTCCTGTAAATGGATTCATATAATATTTATCTTTTTGTGACTAGCTTGTTTTACTTACATAATGTATTCTAGGTTCATCCACGTTGTCAGAAAAGGCAGAATTTCCTCTTTAAAGGCAGAATAATATTCTACTGTGTATATATACTACATCTTCTTTATCCATTCATCTATTAATGGACATTTGGGTTGTTTTCATCTCTTGGTTATTGTAAATAGTGCTGCATGGGTGCACATAACTGAATGAGACCCTGATTTCAATTTTTTGATATATAATACCCAGAAGTGAGATTGTTGGATCACATGTTAATTCTATTTTTTAGGTTATGAGAAAGTTCCATACTGTTTTCCATAGCTGCTGCAACTTTCACATCCCTATTAACAGTATGCAAGAGTTCCACATCCTCCACAACCTTTTTTTCTATTTAAAAAACTAGCCTGGGCCTCCCAGGTGGCGCAGCGGCTAAGCACTGCACTGTGGAGCTGTCGGCAGCAGGGACGCGAGTTCAACGCCCGGCTGGGGAGAATCCCACATGGCGCGGCAGACCTCTCCTGCCTCGCCCGCTGCTCCCCTCAGCAGCGTATTTCTGATCTGCCTGTTCTGCTATCCGCTCTGTCTCTGGTGAACCCTCTCACCGCCCCACGCCTCTGGCCTGTACCCCAGCTTGTATGTATAAATAAATAAATCTTTAAAAAAAAAAATAAAAATAAAAAACTAGCCATCCTAAGAGGGTTGAGGTGCTATCTCATTGTGGTTTTCATTTGCAGTTCACTGATAATGATGTTGGGCATCTTTTCATGTAGCTATTGGCTATTTTTATGGCTTCTTTGGAGGAATGTCTGTTCAAGTCTATTCAAGTCCTTTCTTGCCATTTGTCTTGGCACTGATTTCTTGGATATGATACTAAAAACACAGGTAATAAAAGCAAAAATAGACAAGGCGGACTACATTAAACTAAGAAAGCTTCAATCAACAGAATAAAGAGGCAACTCACAGAATGGGAGGAAACATTTGTAAACCATATATCTGGTAAAAGGTTAATTTTCAAAATATGTAAGGACTCATACAATTCAATAGCAAAAATACAAATGACTCACAACATTTCCTTACTCTTTATTTTTTTCCAAGCTGAACAAAAGTGTACAATAATATGATTTACTTTCCCTGTATGCCATTGCTTAATTTCATAATTACCAATACTTTACTA
The DNA here is from genome assembly GCA_004024925.1 of Scalopus aquaticus. Classification (NCBI taxonomy): domain Eukaryota; kingdom Metazoa; phylum Chordata; class Mammalia; order Eulipotyphla; family Talpidae; genus Scalopus; species Scalopus aquaticus. The sequence goes on from PVIJ01015589.1 coordinate 2,245, forward strand.
ATGCTAATCACAACTTTTTTTGACTTGGAAAATGGCCTCAAATCCTTGAAACTGGAACAATAGTAGTGAATATAAAGCCTCTGTTATGAGGTGTCCTGTGACCAAGAACATTCTGAACAGAGATCTGCTCTATCTCTCAATCAGATTATTTGTACAGCTGAGAGAAGAAAAGTGGTTGCCTGTTTCTGTGTGGTTATGGATGGTTCAAACCTGAAACTAGTAATTATTGCATACTGATTAGCTCCTATGGAAAAAAAAAACTTTTCAGGACTATTTTACACATAGCAAAGATGTCAGAGTACTGTTCTATATACTCAAACAATAGAATCCATTGCAAACAAAATATTCAACAAATTTCTCTAAGGAGCTTGCTACGGAATGTCACTTTGGAAAAGACAGACCAAAGAAGTTTATCCATGGAAGGTGGGAATGTTCAAGACCAATGCAGTACTGGTACATTCCCAGTTGGCCTCACATACATATCAATATGTACACCTACCGGGATTATTTTAGAGCCCACATATGTGAAGAAGATAGAGAAAATACATGTCTGTTTCTTTTACAAGCCTCAAAGCTAACCAAGATATAACGAATCTGATATAAAAAACATTCTTTTCTTCCAAAACAATGTGGACTAATAGAGACAACCTCTTTGTGGAACAATGTCAATAAAATGGCCAAGTCTGTTCAGAACTAAACATGTTTGCTATAAGGTTTGACAGGAACATCATTACTTAGAGTTAGTTCACCAAGGATGAGGGTAATCTCTGAAGAACTCAACAAAATGGAGTCTGTAAATGGTGCCAATAACGCTCACCTAACATTTGGTTCAACATATAAACTAGCAAATAAAAACTAATTTATTCTTGGACATATCATGTTAATAAAATGAACTCAGTTTGGGTTAACATGATTTCTTGTACTACAGAGATATCAGCTGGGTAAATAAAGTGTTCTACATGTCAAATATCATGAGATATTTGGGAAGATAAATTGTCTCCCCAAATTACAGAAATTGTAGTGGTCACTCTTGGAGGTAGCTGTTGTTATTTGGGGGACAAAGGACAGAAAGAGAGGGGGCCATGAAAAGTGTACATTCTAGAGAAGCAATGCCAGAGAACTTTCTGAGATGATGGAAATGCTCTATAATTTGCACTAATACTGTAGCCACATATGGCTACTTAGCATTTAAAATGTGGCTGGGATGACTGAGGAACTGAAATTTAAATTAATTTAAATTTTAAAAGCCACACGTGGCAGTTAGCAACCCTATGGGACACTGCAACTCTAGAGATAAAGCCAGGTCCCTCATCACAAGTAATTTTTCATTTCAGCATGTGGGTATGCTAAGTGTGGAGGACTACAAAGCCATTATCTAGGTGAGTAAGCTCTTTTGAGAACCAAATGAACCTCTTCAAATTTCAATAATGATTGGAAGATGACTCCAGTCTTACTTCCCAAGAAGAGATTCAAAACTCATTATTAGAAAAAATTCTAAGAATAGAAGTAAGATACACTTATCCGGCTATAAAAATGTGAGCTATTCTAGAGTTGGGCTTTTTGAAAGAAAAAATTGTGTTTTATTAGAGGAAAATGACTCATTTTAAGCCAGGGCCTAAGAGAAGTCAAAGAATCAAGACCTAGGGACAAGTTTTTATCAGGAATACACAGAAAATGAAAGAGTACAATGACCTTGAAGGTTAACAGAAGAAGATTCAGATTTCCTTCATAGCCTTCAGTGTGTAACTAATAAAGAGATCTCAGTTCACATTCTGACTTTGCCACTTACTAGTTACGTAAGTTCAGGGAAATCTGAATTTCCGTTTTTTCATTAGTAAAAGGAGGATAATAATAGGCTATGCCTATGATGTTAAGGTTAAATAAAATAACACATGTAACATAGTGCCAGTTGGTGTCAAAGTTATTTAGTAAATGATACTTGCAGGTGTTTTTGATTTATATGGTTCAAATACCATGGGGCATTCTATTCTCTCACTGTGGGGAATTTCAAAAAGATGTACATATTCAGGAACAAGAGTTATAGAAAAGAATATTTTTATTTTGCTTATAATAAAATTTGAACAGAGTTTTGCAGGAAATGTTTTAAAGTATGTGTCAGTAATATATTTTCCAAAGAAAAGTTCACATAAGTCATTTTCTTTTGAAGTTGGGGAATACTTGCCTAGATTCTAATGCTAAAGGAGAAAAACCCTTGGAAAGATTAAGCTAGATGAGCAAAAAGTCTCTTTATTAAAAGAATGCTAATTTTCCCTACATGAAGATGTAATACAATGATGCAAACTAATGTGGAAAAAAGTCTATCTAGACAAGTGGGAAATCTGGTCACTGTGTGGTCCACTTCCACATCAGAATGCTAACCCTATGGCCTCCCTGGTGGCCTAGGTGTTGTCTCAGCGCTATTGCATCTACGGTCTGAGTTTGATCCTGGCCAGAGAGCTAATCCACATATGGCGCAGCAGAACTCTCCTGTCTCGCCCGCTGCTCCCCCTCAGTAAGTCTGCCTGGTCTGCTCCCACTCTGTCTCTGGTGAATCATCTCACTCCCCACATCTCTGGCCTATACCCCAGTTCTATGCAAAAAAAAAAAAATGCTAGCCTGAACTTCCTGTGTTTTCAAAGCATATGGATCCTTAGTCCACAATTTCAATATTCAAATCTCAATATTCAAAGACTTTAGCAGACTGTCACTTCAATTTTTGTTATTATTAACCATTAAATACCTATGGCTAAAGGTGATGAGTATGAAACATGTAAGGGAAAACATTCTTATAAGTGTCACTAAAATCTACACTTGTTCAGGGGAGACAGATATCATAAAACTACATCCTACCTAAGTCTCACTAGCCTAATACTCCTTAGCAGAATCACTATCACTGAGTTATACTTTATGTTATGGCCTTGGTTTTAGCAAGAATTTTTATAAGGAACAGTCATATTGCCTCTGTGTTATCCATCATTTTGCATGATGTCTCACATGTAAGGAATTTAATGAGGAACTCACTTTACAAATTAATACCAGGGAAAAGTTCTCTGTTCTTGAAGAATTATTAGGAATCTGCTTTTAAATGACAGTGTAATCCACTGAATTTCTACTTTTTGTCCTTGCTGATAGGAAACTGAGAGCTATTTTTATGCCAATTCCTTATCTCTATCTATCTATCTATCTATCTATCTATCTATCTATCTATCTATCTATCTATCTAATCTATCTGACTACGTATCTGTATATATATTATATATATATATATGTTTATTTTATATAATTTATTTTAGCTTTTGTGGTGTACTTGCTTCCCATTCTTGTTTTGGGCTTGATTTCCCTATTATTAAACTTAGAGAATATATGTTTCATGATAAGCCTTCATGTCCTTTTTACCATAAGTAAAAATGTATATTAGACACCAATCTACTAACTTTTAAAAAGATGAAAGTCTCATGGTGTTAAATTCTTCAATCCTCTCCATGATAAAAGAAACCTCAATTATAACATACATGTATATAATTATAACACACTTGGAAGAATATGGTGAGCTAAATTGAAGACTTCAATATTTTTTATCACAGAATAATAAAACTTCTAGTAAGCTAAAGAAAAGCAATTGCTTAGAGATTTTATATGCTACTGGAATATAGCTTACTAATGAAGTTTTAATGTATCATCTCTGTTGAGAGGATGACTACAATGGGGGAATATAACAATTTCTCCTTGATCAATAATGAAAGCTCATTGAAACAAATCAAAAACAAATGGATCACAATTAATAAAATATTTAATCTCCCTGAAACACAACATTCCATACAAATTCTAGCAAGGTACCATAAGCCAAACATTTATGGAACCAAAAGCAATTATCTTAAGCTTATAAAGACACTTTACATAATAAAAGAGTAAAAGGAAACTTTACGCATTATTTTACTCTTCCACATAGAATTCATATTTTCTGAGAGGTCATATAAAAATAAAACAACTTAGTCATCGGATTTTTATTCTTCTGATCCTGGTCTAACTTCTTCCCTTCTTTAGCTAGATACAGGTGCCATTTCCACTTTAGCTTCATAATTGAAGCTAATTGTAGACAACATAATTGCAGATCAAAACATGATGATTGTAGACATTGCCCTTTTTTTTTTCATTAAGTCTGCCCTGCATCTTTTCCATTTGAGGAAACTGTCTTTTGCCCATTCTCAGATGGAGTCCATCCCACTTGAAGCAAGAGTTCCACAAGTGAATGCACTGCACAAGGTGGTCATGATAATTAGCGAAAAGATAGACACATGACCCAAATTAACCAATGAGCATCATCCAAGTCATCTTCTGTGTATTCAATACAACTACAGGGGAAGACCAGGGAAGGGAGGGGAGAGGCTCATTTGTTTAGTCAGGATACTAGCTATAAGTATAATGTAAGCAGAGAGCTGTCATCTCTTCCATAGATACATACACACACACACACATATACACACACACACATATACACGTGTATATATATATATATATATATATATATATATATATATATATATGAAGAGTAGCAATAACAATAATTATATCTAACTAGTTTAAGCCCAAGAAAAGCACATGGGAGGAAGGAATTCAGTGGCATGTAATTGCACTGTCCAACAGAGTACCTAATTTCAGATATCAATAAAGTCAGGAGTTTGATTTCTGTTATCAGGAGTCCATCTTCTTTTATTCCTCATGTCTCATATATGATGGACTCCTGATAACAGAAATCAAACTCCTGACTCTATCGCTATCTGAAATTAGGTACTCTGTTGGACAGTGCAATTACATGCCACTGAATTCCTTCCCCCCATGTACTTTTCTTGGGCTTAAACTAGTTAGATATAGTTGTTGTTATTGCTACTCTTCTGTCATACTCAAACCCAATTAATATCAGATTCCCTGTACTATGAGAGGTCCTTTTCTTACACCAATAATTTCAGTACTTTGGCAGATTAACTTTCAAATTCTAATGCTCACATTGTGTTGGTACTTCATTGTGATCTTTGTCATTCTTAAATGTTCAACATTCCAAGTGCTCAATATTTCCTCTCAATTGCAAGTCCTATCTTTGATATTTTAAAGTCAGTTATCTTTATCAATTTGTATTATATGTGCAGCATTATGCTAAAAACCCTACAAAAATATCTCATTTAATTCACATAATGGTTTGAAGCCAACATTTTAATTCTCATTTTAAGATGAAGAATGTGAGACACAGCATGGCTAAATAATCTGAAGTCACAGAGAGTTAAGTAAAAAAAATATATAGGTCTCCAGAACCTATGCTCTTATGCTAATCTGTTTTTAAGAGAAAAAGATAAATGGAAGTCTCACAAAAAAAAAAAAAAATAGAGCATCCAAACAACTGGATGTTTTCAAAAAAATCTGTATAATTATCCATTTCAAAAGTTATGCTACAGTAATTGTTGAAGAAGCCTTTCAACAATCTGCAAGTCTATGAATTAGCAAGTAGGAGACTGGCAGCCTAATCGACGATAGTGGTAAGGATAGTAAGAAGAAAAGAACACAAGGGACCATGGAGATGGATCACGGGTGAATTGGTGGTGGGTTACCCAAGGGAAATACAAAATGTAAAAGACGTAAATAACAATAAAAATATATATTTAAAAAAAAGCAGCAAATGAAAAAGTGGCCTGTTGAGCCCATTTCATTATGTGATTTGTTCAGGACTAACTAGGGAGACCTTTTTTTTTAAAAATATATTTTTATTGTTTTTTACGTCTTTTACATTTTGTATTTCCCTTGGGTAGCCCACCACCAATTCACCCGTGATCCATCTCCATGGTCCCTTGTGTTCTTTTTTATTTTATTCCATTTTGTGCCCTTATCCTCCCCTCCCCCCATCCCCCCTCCCCACCCGCTGAGTGTCTCTCTCCTATTTGGTTTCCTTACAGTCCTGTTATAAGTGAAACCATTCGATATTTTTCTTTTTCTTTCTGGCTTATTTCACTGAGTATGATCCCCTCTAATTCCATCCATGTCGCTGCAAATTGCATGTGTTTATCTTCTTTGAATGCTGAATTAACTAGGGAGACCTTATATGTGCTTATAGCTCCAAGAAAAAAAAAGCATCTTGAATATTTATTTTTTATAAGAGTCTGATATTTGATTGTTTTAAAGAATCAAAGCTGTTATTTGGGCAAAATAAGAATTTACAGATCTCATTATATATATTAACATTTCTACACAGTTATGTTTATATACACACACACAAATATTAGCATTATATATAGTTATTCTTTTAATGATTTTGACTTAATATTTGGGCAAGAGGTAATTTTTTATTCGGTGTTTGGTGTCATAAAAGTATTAATCTAGTCTTGGGCTTTAATACATAATTATCTCATAAATTTACAAAACAAAGGCTATTGTCTCCTAAGCAGGTGCACCATCCGAAGAACAAGCAGCAAACTAGAGGTACAACATCAGGAAGATGACTACTTAGTCTTTCCAAAAGAACAGTTGCCTTATCTTCTCCTTCGACAGAAGCTACTAAGACATAGCCAGTACTTCTTAAAATGTTAAACCATGCGTGGGGCCTCCCCGGTGGCGCAGCAGTTGAGCGCTGCTCTGTGGAGCTGCCGGCAGCGGGCGACGCGAGTTCGACGCCCGGCTGGAGAGAATCCCACATGGTGCAGCAGACCTCTCCTGCCTTGCCCGCTGCTCTCCTCAGCAGTGTACATCTGATCTTGCCTGTTCTGCTCCCCACTCTGTCTCTGGTGAACCCTCTCACCGCCCCACTCCTCTGGCCTGTACCCCAGCTTGTATATATAAATAAAATAAAATCTTTAAAAAAAATGTTAAACCATGCGATAATACTCATTCCACTAGGTAAGTTAGTCAAAGCACATGTCATATAAAGACTTGAACACAAATGTTCAAAGAAGCTTGATTTGTAATAGCCCCCAAATGAAAACGTTTATAAATGTCTACCTACAAATGAATGAATAAACAGTGATAAACCCATACAATAGAAATAGTCCTCAGCAATAGACAGAAATATAGCAAAAATACATGCTACAATATGTTTGAATCTCAAGGTAATTATGTTACATGAAAGAAGCCAGGTAAAAGAATATATATTTATCACTCCATATATCTAAAATTCTAAGAAGTGCAATTAATATTTTGTGACACATACAGTGTTTCCCAGGTAAAAGGGAGGATGGTAGAGAGGGAAGACAAAGGGACTTGAGGAAGCTTTTGGGGGCATCGCATATGTTCATTGTCTTGATTGTGGTGGTGGGTTCATGTGTATATCCTTATGTCAAATGTATAAAATTGTATACTTTAGATATTGCAACTCATTGTATGTAGACTTTACCTACACAAAGCTGTTAAGAAAATCATTTAAAGAACACATAAATAGCCAAAAAAGATTCCATGTATTTTTAAGTTATTGCATGATGTGTTTTGATATTTTTATCAGAGAACTACAAATAATTTTCAGTGTGAGAACTAATAATTAAATGTTTTCCCATTCCTAAATACTTAGAGTTTATGTAATATGCTTTTTTTCATTATAAGATGGGCAAATAGCTGATGGATACAACGTGATGACAGAAAATGAAATCTTTAATAGAATCATATAATATATAAAGTGTTTTTCAAACTGCAGTTGCTACCTATTAATGAACCATGAAATTAATTTAGAGGGTCATGACCATCATGTAAAAAATAAAATAGAAAAACAGTAATAAAATAGAACAGAGTAGAAAATGGCATATCACCATGTATTAAGATTAAGCATATTGTTTCAGGAAACTATCAATGTGTGGGTGTGTAATGGGACACTACGTTAGTTGTATTCTTACTGTGGTATGTGGTACTATGGTGGATGGTGTGTGGCTTGAAAATCACTATTCTACGATACATATACTAACCCATACCCATATCTCTTTCTATTTTTTAAATTGAGGTATAATTTACATGTAACATATTAGTTTCAGATGTATGATTTGATATTTGTATATACTGCAACATGATCACCGTAAGACACCTTGTTCATATCTGTCAATCACACATGGTCACAAAAATTTTGTGTGTGCAATAAGAACTCAAGATCTATTCCCTTAGCAACTTTCAAATATGCAATACAGTATTATTAACCATATTCATCACATTATATATTATATTACCATGACTTATTTATAACTGGAAGTTTGTATCTTTTGACCCTATTCACCCATTTTGTTGCCCCCAATTCACCTGCCATCTCTGGCAACCAGCAGACTGTTTTATGGGCTTGAAATTTTTTTGTTTGTTTTGTTGGTTCCACATATAGGTGAGATATAGCTACCTTTTCCTGTCTGATTTATTTTACTAATCACAGTGCCCGCAAGTTCCATCCTTATTTTACGGTCAAATAATATGCATATATATATGAGATATATATATATATATCATATATATATATGGAATATATGGGTGTGAAAAAATATATGTATGTATATACATACACCTGTGTGTGTGTGTGTGTGTGTGTTTGTGTGTGTGATATTTTGTCTCTAGCCATTGATTGATACTTGGGTTGTTTTTATATCTTGGCTATTGTAAATAATGTTGTACATATCTTTTCAAGTTAATGTTTTATGTATGTTTCTTATTATCCTTTATATCCCATATTATATGACATAGTTTTTGTGCTAAGATATATTTCTTTATATAATTGTGTTCTTTTACAGTTTCAAACACCTAAATTTCAGAAATAGTATATAATAATTGTGAATACATCTGATCCTGGATATTCTTGGATATTCTTTGCAAATTATCTTGTACTTCATTTTATAATTTATAAAGTACTTTAAAATAAGGTAGATATTAGTCCCATTTTATAATGTGAGAAGATTAACCAAGAAGATTGGCTTATCCAGTCTAGTTCTATCAACACTCCATAACCTACTAGCATTTTAATTCCATTACCTGTTGCCCCTCCCCCACTGGAGACCTGTCTACAATCATTCAAAGACTAAAAATTAGGAGTGAAGAAAATAAGTAACAAAGCAAAGATGAGAAAAGTCTGCTCTAGCATCAATGAGCTTTGGTGAGGCAATAGCTGCATAAAATGGTGAAAGCGTTGAATTAGTGGAGTAGGCAGGAATGTTTTACTTGAGGTTAGAGAACAGTACTAGAAGGGAACTAATTGACATCTGGGGGTGATATCCTTCCTTGCATGGAACTGTCCTACATAATGCAAAATATTTAGCATCTCCCCACAACATACACATACACACTCAAGTCTCCCCCGCAACTATAACAGCCCCAGTTGTTGTCATAGAAAAAGGTAACTATATCTCACTAGGGGTTTGAGAGTGGGACGGCCCTAGTTTGAGATCTACAGGTTAGGCTATAATGTGGGTACTCTCGGCTGCCCTCTGTTGATATGGAAAAGATTAAGCCCTTAGCAGAAAAAAAGGAAAAAGCATCCTGTTTGTAGGAGAAAAATACTTCAAGGACAAAGATATCTGACATTAAAACTCAGTGGGAGTTCTGGGATTGTGCAGTAAAGGCTGATGAAAGTCTGGGGCCACTCTTTTGGTCCAGACTGTAGTCAATACTTTTTGTTTGCTTGTCTTTGTCAAGTTGGCTTGTTTGTAAAGGCAATAAAGGCTTGTCCTTACACAAACACACCCTATCCTTATCCTGCAGTTTGCCTAGGGCCTGAACTGTCTTTTTTTTTTTTTTTTTTTTATAGAATGATCATTTTAGGCTGGGTGGTTACAGTTAGTTATAAAAAAGGAGGTAACTTGAATGGGACCTTAAAGGGGAAACTGGACATGAAAGAACAAGGACTTTTCTTATATGGTAGTCCATATCAAATGTAAAATGGGTAAGGCAAACACGGGTGCTTCTGATTCCAGTATAAGACCATAGCGTACATACAAACGAGGCAGAGAAAGAACCGATGTCAGAGTGGATAAGATGTTAACTCTTGAGTCAGTAAACTGTGGCCTGTTTTAAAAATGAACCTTACTTATCAATCAACTTATAAATCAGATACACATTTTTTACTGAATGCCATCTGTGTTCAAGATACCGTGACATGTGCTGTAGGGTATACATATATAGGATGAATCACATATCCTGATCTTAGTCTATGTCTTTATATAAGATAGAAATAATGAATAGTAAAATAAAAATTGTTATAGTGGCTTAAAATCATAACAGCAGGTATAGTGGTAGATACTGCCCCCAGTATCCAATCTCCCCTCTTTTCTTTTAGCTATAGAATCCATAGCCCAGACCCATTCTTAAAGTTTGCAGTATGTAAATGCCACACTCTGAAAATCTTCTCTGTTCTTCTGGATATAGATGTGACCACTAGTTTTAGCCAATGGGCTGTGAATAGAAGTGATGTTTGCAAATTCCAGGTCTTGACGATGCCACTGCTTGCTCTGAACTCTCTTCCTTCCTCATCATTCTGAGTCATCTTCTACCATGCAGATGATGATAATACCACGGCAATGGCAGAGCAATAAAACAGAATTAATCTTGGGCTTTGGCTATTCTAGTGAATCAGAAGTGGCTATCCTGGAATACATGCCTACTTTAGGATTCTTGATAAAGGCTGGATATACATTACATTCTAGCCTTTTTTGAACCATCATTTTTTAAGTCTTTTGGTCACTGTTGCTTAGTCTGTATCCCAATAAATCCTGTTACTAGGTAACAAATGGTTATTTTGTAAATGAATAAGCAATGATTGTTCTAGATGCCCTAAGAAGAAAAATTATTTCAGAGAATCAAGGAGCTGAGAAAAACCTCAAAACTCGAATCTACTCTGTCTCCATTTTTTTCTACCTATGAAGAAACTGAGGTTCAGGTGCACAGTCTTGGAATTTGTGGAAGAGCTAAGAATTGATCCCAGGTCAACTGAGTATTTTTGTATTACATCAGCCTGTCTATCTCACCACAAATGCCACCTCTTTCTTGACACAATTAAGTTTTACTTAGTACTCCTGAGACAGAGAATACTGTCCTCAGTTCTAAAAACAAGCCAGGAATAATTTTGGAAGTCCACATTTTGTCTCAAAGGTATCTGCAATCTAACATAAAGGAAAATATTAGTATAACCATATGGTACCACAAAGACAAGGACAAACAAACAAGAGAGAGACCTAAGCAATTAATCAGAGATCCAACAAGCTGTAAGTGGAAATGGCCATTAAATTATTATATAAGCAGTTTGTTTCCTGATAACAAGTGCTTTGGAAATACAGAAAATATGATTCAAGAATACTTGAATCAATTCTTAAGTGCTCTGTTGAAACCTAACTAAACATGCCAGGACCTGGGAATATATTTTTTCAATTCTTATAAAATTCTTTCCTTTCCCTTGGCCTGGAAAAGTTTTAAAGCTTTAATCTTTTAAAAACCACTCCAAAGACTTCAGTCTATGGATGGCTTCTATGTTGGCTGACAACAATAGCATTCTTCACCAGAAACTTCTCTTCTAAGCTGTCTACTTGCTGAGGAAGAACTAATGCATAGCTAATTATAAGCACACAGCCCATTATAGAGCATATAAAGAGAGAGGCCAGTTTTAAGGAGATATGAATGGAAAGAACGAGAGGAAAGGGTCACTATGAGACAGTTAACTTCATTTATACAACATTCAAACTTGCTGGGCACTCAGTACGTGCTGTTGCTGAGTTGAGATCTGGTGATAAATACATAGTCCTTGCCCAGACGTACCTTAAAATCAACAACTGGAAATTTTCCTTTTTTAATACTTCTTCACACATGGAGTTGGAGTTGGGATGAATTAAGCATGAAAGGACAATAGTGGCTAGGGAGAAAGGGAAGGGCCCCATATCCAGTATAACAATCTGCATGTACACAGAGCATAGGCTGCACACAAACAATGTGATTAATGGTCTGTGTTCTTTGAACTAAAACTCATGTTTTAAACTGAGATTCCCACCCTAGTGATGCCCGAGGAAGTGACAGACATTGATGCCATCAGAAGCTAATCAGGCCCAGTAAATCACGATGTCCCTAGGTCAAGATGACCAAGACAGCAACAACAAACTCTGGGATTTAAACATGATAAACACCAGGGATATCAGCTGTGATGGGCTGTTCACTTATGATTAACTGTCTTTGTTTAACACTAGAAAAAAGATCAGCTACAGTTGAGATGTCAGAACATTTCTGGGGGGAGTATCATAACTACTATTCTCTCAGATTGCTGGCTTTCTGACAATAACAAGCATACCTTATAGATTCAGTTCCTGTCTCTGATCATTGGCTTTGGCAGTGACGGGCAGCCCTACCCCGGCATTCTGGCAACAAGGATGCTTTATCCCTCAGAAAATCCTAATCTTTGCAGTAGAAAAAACCATTCCAGACCACCTTCACATTGTTCCTGAATCCCAGTCTTTTTCATTCTGAAGAAATCTTAAAAAGGGAAGAAAAGGAAGCCACTGCTTGGGTTTCATACTTTTCCTACAACCTCTGGTTGTTCCTAACACTACCTGGTCTCTGTCATCAAAATCAGTGTTAGCTTCCAATTGGCCATTGACACAAGTGCTCCTCTTACCTCTAAAATTCACAAACACTGGGCCTATCTTACTACCACCACTCCAGGTCTGTGGAACATAATATCTACTTATTATTATAGTTTAGAAACAAAAGTAGGTATGTCCCCAGATCCTCTGTGGTTGTGTTGTTTGTCCCTTTGTGAATGGACTACAGACAATGCTTATCCAATTTTAGGGGGGATTTTTTTTTTTTAATGATCTAAAGACAATCATTGTAAATCTCTTGAAATATGTCTTGCCCCAAATCTTAAAATGAGCAAAATGAAGTCCCACTGATGACCACTCATAATGGAAGTAGGAGCCTAAAAAGGCCACGTTTCTTAGCATGTACTTTTAGTCTGTTAAATTCCTCAAAGTTCTGTCATCGTTCAAAAGCTCATTGCTTTGGAAAAAGGCTACTGTCTTGAAATGGCTTGTACTATAAACATAAAAAGAAGCTGGGGTGAGTATGACTCCAGAAAGATAGTAAAACATACTATAACGCTGCAACATTTGAAAAATAAAAGCATTTTCTCAAGAAGAATATTTGCTGGAAATTACTTCTTAGGGGAGCCATGAAAACTCACTAATTTCATGATGGATTTGCATTTCTGATGATGAAGTAGCCTCCATCACAAAAGTCTTCACATTTAGGGAAAGTTGCTTTACACCATTCCTCATAAATGCCTGATTAATTCTGAGTCGAATGAAAGAAAGCTTTCTGCTGCTGCCACCTACTGTGAACTTGAAAGATATGTTCAAAACACATATAAGAGAAAATGCAATATAATATTACTTAAAAATAATTTTTAAGTCAGGCAAAGAGACCAATGTCATTATGCTTTACATTTAATTAAACTACAATTATTCTAGAACCCTATAGGTAATGTTGCATAAATAGAGTAAACTATAGAGACAACTAAGTGACTGTGCCAAATTATAGCTTGACATATATGCAATTATGGATGTACATATATGTGTATGTGTGTGTGTGTGTGTCTAATATTTTCCTTTATTTTTTGTAGCTTTCTGATTCTGGCTTTTATGTTTATCTAGGATTCCATATCTCTTTACTTTTTGTTAAGGGGCAAGAAAGCCATGAAAGCTCTTTTTTTATATAAGAAAATAAATTTATTCCAGGAACAAGTTCAAAAAGGCTATTTTTTCACATTGAAATGATATAACATCTTGGTCCACTTCTGGATGCATGATCCTGTTCCATAATTGTCTACAATTAGGGCAAAGCTTGACTGGTGTAGTTTTATAGTTAAGTCTTGAAATCACATATTATAAGCCTTCTCAAGGCTTTTTCCCTGTATCTACTGCATTTCTAATAAATTTTAAAATTTTGCTGACAATTTCTACAAAAATACATACTAGAATTTTGATAGGGGTTATATTCAATCTGCAGATTAATTTAGGGAAAATTGGCATCTTAACAATTTCAGTTGATCATGGTATATATATTTCACTCTTTGGTCTTCTTTAACTTCTCTTAGCAATGTTTTATAGTTTTTAGATAGAGAGCTTGTGTTCTTTTAAGCTATCTCTATATATTTCATGATGATATTTTCATTTGTTATAATTATTTTAGCTGTTCTAATTATTTATAACACAATTTTTATACTGATTATAACTGTGACCTTGCTAAATTTGTTAATTAGTTCAAATAGCTTTTTTTTTACAGGCTCAGCAGTACTTCCTATATACAGAATCACAAGATGTGTGAATGACAATTTTTCTTCCTTTTTGACTTTTGATCTTTTCTTTCTTTTTTTACCTTATACTGGCCCTATATTAAACACTTAATATGAATAATCTCATTTAATTTTTTTTATAGATTTATTTATTTATGCATACAAGCTAGGGTACATGCCAGAGGTGTGGGGCAGTGAGAGGGTTCACCAGAGACAGAGTGGGGAGCAGAACAGTCAGAACAATGGAAATACACTGCTAAGGGGAGCAGCGGGCGAGGCAGGAGAGGTCTGCTGCGCCATGTGGGAATCTTCCTGGCTGGGCGTCGAACTCGCGTCGCTGCTGCCAACCGCTCCACAGAGCAGCGCTGAACTGCTGCACCACCAGGGAGGCCCTCGTTTAATTTTTTTTTAAAAGAATTATTTATTTATGCATACAAGCTGGGGTACAGGCCAGAGGCGTGGGGCGGCGAGAGGGTTCACCAGAGACAGAGTGGGGAGCAGAACAGGCAGATCAGAAATACATTGCTGAGGGGCCTCCCCGATGGCGCAGCGGTTTAGCGCTGCGTTGTGGAGCTGTCGGCAGTGGCAACGCGAGTTCGACGCCCGGCGGGGAGAATCCCACATGGCGCGGCAGACCTCTCCTGCCTCGCCCCCTGCTTCCCTCAGCAGTGTATTTCTGATCTGCCTGTTCTGCTCCCGCTTCGGCTCTGGTGAGCCCTCTCGCTGCCCCATGCTTCTGGCCTGTGCCCCAGCTTGTATGTATAAATGATAAAAAATAATAAATAAATTAAAAAAAAGAAAGAAATACACGGCTGAGGGGAGCAGCAGGCGAGGCAGGAGATGTCCGCCGCACCATGTGGGACTCTCCCCGGCCGGGCATCGAACACGCATCGCGTGCTGTCGACAGCTCCACAGCGCAGCGCTCAACCGCTGTGCCACCAGGGAGGCCCTGGCCCTCGTTTAATTTTTATAAAAACTAAACGTTATTCCTAATTTACAGATGAGAAAATTTAAGTTCAGAAATGCTCAATAACTTGCCCACTTATGATTACACATTCATTAACTTAAAATTCAAATCTAAGCACTCTTATTCCAAACCTATGCCTATGCATACTAGTTATTCATTTTGGAAAACACAGAAGCATAGAAACAAAAAATGTGGAGCTGTCAGCAGCAGCAATGCGAGTTCGATGCCCAGCTAGGGAGAATCCCACATGGTGCGGCAGACTTCTCCTGCCTCGCCCGCTGCTCCCCTCAGCAGTTTATTTCTGATCTGCCTGTTCTGCTCCCCACTCTGTCTCTGGTGAACCCTCTCACCGCCCCCATGCCTCTGCCCTGTACCCCAGCTTGTATGTATAAATAAATAAATCTTAAATTTTTTTTTAAATTAAAAAAAAAGAAAAAAAATGTTGTCAAATTAATCATAGGAAAAAAACCATTGAGAGAAAAATACAAATAATTCACAGAAAAACGATCAAGTTTCTTTTAAATATGAAAACATACTCAACTCTACTCATAATTAAAACTATGTTTAGATGGTGTAGCAGATATAGAAAACAGTTTAGCAGTTCCTCAGAAAATGAAAAATAGAATTACCATATAATCCACCAATCCCACTTCTGGGTATATATCCAGAAATAAGATCTCAAAGAGATCTTGGCTATTTTTTACTCACAATAGCCAAGATGCAGAAGCAATGCAAATGTCTGTTGGTAGATGAAAAGATAAAGAAGATATATGTACATAAAAAAGAATATTATTCAGCTTTTAAAAAGGGGGGGTATATCCTGTCACATGCTCAACAGATGAAACTTGAGGATGTTATGCTAAGTGAAATAAGTCTCACCAAAAAAAAAAAAAAAAAAGTGAATGATTCCACTATAGGAGGTGTCTAAAGTAGTTAAATTGAAAGAAACAGAAGTAGAAGGGTGGTTGCCAGAGGCTGGCAGGAGAGGGAAGTGGGAGTTGTTATTTCAGGGTGTAGAGTTTCCGATTCCCAAGGTAAAAGATGAAAAGTTCCAGAGGCCTGTTAATGTTACTATACTTAACACTACTGAACTGTACTCTTAAAAATGGTTGAGTGGGTAAATTTTATGTTTCTTGCTGGCAATTTAAAATTATTTTTAAAACTTTCATAAACATTTTATTATAAATTCTAAAAAGAAACTATGTTGAAAACATTTTTTAACCAAAAAATCCAAGTCTGAGGAAGGATAAAAATAACAGTAGTACTCTTACACATCAATTGATACAATATTTGGAAGGCACTGAGGCAATATCTATGAAAAATTCCTTTTTTTTAAAATTGAGGTAATATTGGTTTAAAACACTGTATATAATTTGGGGGAATATGTTCAACTCCTCAGATGTGTGTCCCCACAACCCCACCCATCACCAAAACACCCAGAGTTCTTTACCACAGACTATTGGACCCTCTCCCTGCTTTGTTTCCTGGATGGGAACTGAGTAGACAGGGGACTGGTTTGGGTGGGGAGACTTTTCTTTTCTTAATTTTATACACACACACACACACACACACACACACACACACACACACATTACATTGTTGTTCATTTTTGTACAATGTTTGACTTTTCCTCTCAGGTGTAATTGGTGGGAAGACTTTTCATTGTATACTTTTTTATATTTTTTCACCTTGGAACCATGTAAATATATCATCTATTCAAAAATTAAAATATTCCTAAGTTTAAAAATTAAATTGAATGACACTAGTTGGCATTAATTAATTCATAAAATGAATATTTATTTACCAGGTATCTATATCAGGTAGGCACTATTTTGATAACTGCTGATATAGCACTGAACAAGACAAAGCTCTTGCCTCATAGAACGTACATCTGAGAGGGATAGACCAAATATACATTTTAAGGGCAAAAAAAGGGGCCTCCCTGGTGGCGCAAGGGGTTAAGTCTCAGCACTATGAAGCTATCCACAGCCACTGCAGCAAGAGTTAGAGCCCGGGCTAGGGAGCTAACCCACAAGGCGTAGTAGACCTCTCCTGTCTCAACCGCTGCTCCCTTCAGCAATGTTTCTCAGTCAGTCTGCCTGTTCTGCTCCCCACTCTGTCTCTGGTGAAGCCTCTCACCACCACCCCCACTCCTCTGGCCTGCACCCCAGCTCTTGTATGCATAAATAAATAAATCTTTAAAAAAGAAAAGATTAAGTAATGCCAGGTACCTACTTTTTAAAAAGTGAATAGCTAACGGAGAAAGGAGTCAGGTAATGGAAGTGTTCCAAGAACACATTGGAACAGAGACCTGGAGGGAAGGAAGAAATAATGTGGAGGAAGAGTTTTCCAGGCAGCAAAGGCCCTGAGGCAGAAGCAAGTTTGATGTTCCAGAAACAGCAAAAACAGCAGTGCAGCTGCAGCAAACTGAGTGAGGAGAACAATGGTAGGCACTGATGTTGAACAGATGGTCAGAAGGCAGATTGTGAGGCTCTGTAGAGCATGGGCAAAATTTTGTATGTTAGAGGCAGCTATTGGAGGTTTAAAAAGAATAGAAAAGAACCTTGGTTAAGATTCAGCTAATATACACCTGTATGGCTTCCCAGGTTGTAAAAAGACTGAAATATTTCAAATTCTGTTAGTAAATGGCTATTTCCCTGGTAATCGTGTTACCTGCCATGCTGACTCCTTTCTCAGGAAACCCCACCCCAACCTATTTCCATTTCATGAACCAACAACTAAATAACCTGGCCCAGCAGAGGCTATTGAACTGGGGAAGTTAATTAGAACCTAAAATCATTGAAATTCAGCAGTGTAAAAGGGCGAGTAAAAGTCTCACTTTATTACAGCCGGGGAACCTGCATAAGACAGCATGTTTGCATTCCCATGCTACCAAGGGGCAGGTGGGTCTCAGTACTACCTGTTGGGCTCCTGCTCAGTCCAGCAGGAATAAGAAGCAAACCAGAAACAGACTGAATATCCCAAGGGTCTGAGATGATGAAAGCGGAAAAGGGAAAAGCCAGTGTACTTCAACATAAACAATCTGCTTCTTCCGCACCTCCCCGGTTGATTTTTAAGGCTACAGGCCAGCAGTCAGCTTTTATAACTTTTATATATTAACCACACCAACTTTGTTTCTATATTCAGTGGTAAAAAAATGTTGTGTACCATTTTTTTAAATACATTTTGTCAAACGGGAAATAGAAAGTAATAACCTCTCTAACACCAAATGTAACCTTAACATTCTCATAGCTCACTCAATAAAGCCAATTTTGTGTAATAATGTGTAGTTCCTGGAATCCCAATCTCCATATCCAAAATTTATTTTACACATTAAGTAGGGAATTTAGTCTGAAAAATTAGTACACATAAAGCTTTTAGAAAGTTTTCTCCAAAGTTGCATGAATTTCTAAGACAGGTTGCCATTTCCATCCATTTCACAAAGTTTCTTCTCCTCTTTGAAAACAAATTCTGCAGCTCTTAAGTCAGGATTCTTGCACTTATTGCAGTGTATTAAGTTCTACTGTATTCTCAACCATTTAATTACTTTGAACATCAAAACCTCTTGTTTAATTACCTGAGAGACGATTAAATATTTGCTAACATAAACTTGTAACATGAACCTAAAGTAAAGGAAAAGTTACTGAAAGAGCACTGGGGAGAACCAAAGCACTACTTAGAAATAATATCTGGGCATTAGGCGTATATTCACTTGCTTTTATTTTCTGACTTAAACACCTTTGCTCAACCAAAGATAGGACAGTAAAAATTATCTCAAGTGAGCATGACCTGTTTTAGCAAAACACTCACTGAAAAACTTCATGGCTTTCCTTTTCATTTTTTAAAATAAAACTACTTGTGAAACGCTGAAACTTTCTTATTAAGCAGGTCTAGTCCACAAGATTTACAGCCAGGTAGAAACTTGATTTAACCTTAAAGGAAAAGTATCCTAACAATCCTTTATATATTCAAATACCATAATCATTTTTTAAAAACTACTTACACCACAGCAAGTTGAAGTCTGGACAGACAGCATGAAACTAACAGCAGACGTCTATTTCCTCACAGACTAAACTTTGTTCCCTTCCTGACTGTTTCTGGATCAGGTTCAGATTGATACACATTTGCTGTGGCCTTGGTAGCTGCCACCCAACTGAGAAAGGTGGGAGGGTTTGTTAATTTAACTCCTGCCTGATAACTACTTATCAACAACTTCTCAAAGATAGAATTCAACCTGTTTTAAAAAGAGACAGATGTTGGAAGGATATAAAGAAATCCTGAAAAATCTCATAATCTCCAATGGCTGGATTTTGTTTTTAGAGGGGAATTCTTCCCATATGTTTTTGTTTTTTGGGTTTTTTTTGGGGGGGGCAGTAAGGGAGGAGTGGGGAACAAACAATATAATACAATAGTTCTTGGAGCGTCAAAAATACTGCTTTATTGCTTTGGTAAGTTTTCCTTCAACTTCAGAATCTATCCATTATGTAATCAAGGCAGAAATGTCTACTATCGTCTCCATCACCTCTATTCTCCCTCACTCTCCCTTGTTTGGGGCAAACTCTGACATTGAAACCACTTGCTGATCTAACATAAAATGAGAACTTGAGTTTCAATTTATGTTCTTTTCAAGATAAAATATTATGCTGCTTCATCCCTTTCCATATCTCTAAGTTTCTTTCCCTTCTGAACTACGCTATTTCTGTAATTTGTAGCATTAGCCTTTGAAGCAGAAACCATTTATTATGTACTATATACTAGTCATTTTATAAACATATCAATCTCCCCTAGGCAATTATTTTGGGAATTATCTTGAATTCTGCTTAGGTCTGATTCTGTATCCAGATTAGCCCACTCACTAGCTAGGTGGTCCCCTGCAACAAGCCCCGTGGCGTCAGAATAATGCCCCCCCACCATACATGTGCACCTTACTTCTCAGAAACCATGAAT
The DNA here is from genome assembly GCA_004024925.1 of Scalopus aquaticus. Classification (NCBI taxonomy): domain Eukaryota; kingdom Metazoa; phylum Chordata; class Mammalia; order Eulipotyphla; family Talpidae; genus Scalopus; species Scalopus aquaticus. Next base: position 22,425 of record PVIJ01015589.1, read on the forward strand.
TATGTTACCTACTGATAATATGGCAAAAGGGACTTTGGAAATATGACTAAGATTAAGGCCCTCAAAATGGGGAGATTTCCAGAAGGTGGATTCAATCTAAATCACATGAATTCTTTAAAAATGGTAAGTCCTGCCCAGCTGTGGTCAGAAAGATGTGATGTGGCAGCTCATTTTGATCTTTCTGACATCAATGGAAAAGAGGAACAAAGAGGACCAAATAGCAGCAGGAAATGGATTCTCTTTCAGATTCTCCTTAGATCCTCCAGCAAGGGCTGCTGCCCTCATGGCACCAGCTTAGCCTAGTGAGACCCACGTTGTTTTTTTTTTTTTAAAGATTTATTTTATTTATGCATATAAGCTGGGGTGTAGGCCAGAAGTGTGGGAGGTGAGAGGATTCACCAGAGACAGATTGGGAGGCAGAACAGGCAGATTGACTGAAATACACTGCTGAGGGGAGTAGCGGGTGAGACAGGAGAGGTCTGCTGTGCTGTGTTGGAAGCTCCCTGGCCGGGGATTGAACTCGTGCTGCAGTGGCTGTTGATAGTCATAGTGCTGCGACTTAACCCGTTGCGCCACCAGGGGCGCCCCTACACGTTGGATTTTTGACCGGCTGAACTGTGAAATAATAAATTTGTGTTTTTAAAACAATATGTTTGTGATGATTTGTTAGGGCAATGATAGAAAAATAATACAGGTCTTTAATTTCAAAATGGTCCTTTGAAATATAATACCCAGAACTGAGTAGAATACTCCAAAAGAGGTTCAATGGAGAAAAAATTAATTGTGAAACTATCAAGTCCCTTAATCTGGATGTTAGCTATACTTTTATAAATGCAACTGAGGATTATTTCAGTTTTTAATGCATCATACTCTGAGTTAGTGGACTCCTACATTTTTGCCACACGAACTGTATCAAACCAGGTACCTGATTCTACCCTCTTTTGTTTTTTCAACTAATTTGAGAGATGAAAATGCAGAGCTTTACATTCAATCCTTTAAAATTTCACCTTATTGGTTTTAGCCCATCCTTTCAATTACTTTTTGTACTCTGACATAGGCAGTAACCTTTTCAATCCTAATACATCTACTTATTCCTGTCTGTTCACCAAATTATTAGTAAATAAACATAGATCAGTCCAGGTCAAAAACAGAATTCTGAAACCTGTTATTACAGATCTTCAGTTTGACATTGATCCATGAATCAATACTCCTTAGGTACATGAAGCCTGATCAGCTACAAAAACCACCTACCACTACATCGCTTACCTTTTTTTAAAACTTCTCAAACATAACAGGAGAATAAAATGCCTTAATATATAAAGAGGTGTCTATAGCCTACCAATCCACTAGAATTATACTGGAAATAGCTTAATATGAGCAGATTTTTTGTAATTCAGTGCAGTCTCTTAGTGATTATCATTTTCTATTTTAGAGTTTACAAAGTGTAGGTTAATTATTCTTTCAAGACTACTTGAAACGAAAAGGAAATTTACATAATTATGGAAGTAATAATACTCTCTGTCACAAAAGAGGAGATATAAGTAGAGGGAAAGAGGGGGACACTGTGAAAGATAGTGTGGTGGAGGGAAGGAGCAGTTTGCACCCCTGGGAGAGGATAAAAGCTAACCAGATCAAAGCAATAGTGCTTGTTGGAAAGTAGTTTGAAACTGAGGTGGAAACACATGGTGCAAAGTCTTAAAAGAGAGACTGAGATTTTAACACGTCAAGAAATAGGAATAATTAAAATGTTTTAAAGCAAGAAAAGAGAATAAGAAGAGTACTTAAATAAGCAGTCATTAAAAAATAGGCAAAGTACATGGACAGTTCACAAAGGAAGAAATATGATGGCTCTTAAATTTATGAAAAGACACTCAACTTTACTCATTATATGAGAAGTGAAAATTAACAGTGCAATGACATCACTTTATTTTTTTGATAGTTAGACAAAGAGTTTACTAGATAATCAAAATGAGGATGGGAACCTGGGAAGCAGTTTGACAGTTAGTACTCTAAGAACTGTTCCAATAAACACAAGTAATGATATCATTTTAACCTATCAAGTTGACACAGTTGCAGGTGTCGTAAGTCACAATGTAGGTGAATTGAAGGGAAATAGTGGAGAATAAATTGGTAGAACCTCACTAAAAAGCAAGCTGGCAGTCAAATTATGAACACATACCCAGCAACAGACAAAAATATACTCAAAGACGTAAAACGACGTATGCACATGGATATTCATGGCAGCACTGTTTGTAAAAGTAAAAGATGTGGATAGGAGGGAAGTGGAAAATTGCAAAAAGTAGGCAACTTTGTATTATTGAAGAAACAGTTGAGCTATATTGCTTTAAAAATAAGGTATAGAACAGTGCCGCAATGAACATACAGGTGCATGTATCCTTTCGGATTAGTGTTTTTGTATCGTTTGGGTAAATTCCCAAAAGTGGGATTTAGAACAGGACTATAAGGAAACCAAATAGGAGAGAGACAATGGCGGGGTGGGGGAGGAGGGAGGCGGAGGGAGGGAAGGAAAAGGGCACAAAATGGAATAGAAAAGAACACAAGGGACCATGGAGATGGATCACGGGTGAATTGGTGGTGGGCTACCCAAGGGGAATACAAAATGTAAAAGACATAAATAATAAAAATATATATTACAAAAAAATATAAGGTATAGAGGTAGTATATTTAGAATGCATCTATTTGTGTGTGTGGAGAAAGAGGAGGAGGGAAGGAGGAAGAGAGAATGTGCCGGGGTTTAGAAGTGGGAAGGAGACATATTTCCTTTTCTCCTTTCTGAATATTATCAGAGTTGGTATTACCTATTCAAAAACAAATAGACATGCTAACTGACAGTGTGCTGTCCTGGAATTTAAAAAAGTACAACAGTGGAAAATTTGTGAAAACTGAATGAAATTGGGCTTTTAATTAATAGTCATGTATCAATGTTAAATTATTAATTTTTACAAAGCAGCCATGGTTGTAAGATGTAACGTCAGGAAAAATGAGTGAAGGAACTATTTTTGCAACTTTTGTGTAAGTATAAAATTGTTCCAAAAATAAAGTTCATTGAAACAAGAAAGAATCTTTGAAGTTATTGGAGCAGCTATAGTGGCAATAACTTGGACAGAAGAGAAATTAGAACCAAAGAGAGCAGGTGGGAAACCAGAAGAAATGCTGGCATAAAGTGATGAAGGCCTGCATTAAGGGGTTTCATCAAATGCACCACCCCCAAAATGATAATATACAAAGACCACATGACAATTACTTAGAGACATCACTAATGGCAAAGCAAGTCACTCAAGAAAATTTTTACACTCTTAATAAAAGTTCAAATGGAACCCAGAATACAAAAGTCAAAATTTTCTTACAAGAAATCACTTCTGATTTAAAGGCCTTTGGGAAATAGGGTTTCACCTATTATTATGCTCCCCAAAATGGGGTATTGGAAGCCACAGGATAGATTTTTATGGAGCATCAACTTTATTGGGGGGGAAATACAGTGAAATATCGAGAAGAATAAAAAATGTGCATGAACTTTTAAGGCAGATTCTGATTTTTCCAACACAGACTGTCAGATTTCTAGGTCTGCAAATTTACTCTCTACTTCCATAAAAAGGTGCTTGGGCAGAAATTTGAGAAGCACTAATACAGCAGTCAACCATGCTGAAAAGTATGCTTGCTATTAAAACTCAGAATATAATTAAAAAAAAAATAGCTTATGTCTTGCATGTGACATATTTGCCATATGTTGTTGCTATTTATGTAGCCATATATTATTTATTATATTTATTTACATATATATTTATTATTTATTATTTATTTATTTATCAGAGCTTAGCCACATACTTAGAAGGAAGTCAGTGTTAACTATACTCAGATGTTTAATCAATACTATTTAGGAATGATGAATATATACTAGCCAAAACAAAGAGACATCCCACTGAATGGGAGAAAATATTTGAATACCATACATCTGATAAGGGGCTGATATAGAAGATCTACAAAGAGCTCACACAACTCAACAAAAAATTAAACAACCCAATCAAAAACTGGGCAGATGAGCCAAATAGGCACTTCTCCAAAGATGACATGCAGATGGCCAACAGGCACATGAAAAAAACGTTCATCATCACTTATCATCAGGGAAATGCAAATCAAAACTACACTGGATACCACCTCATACTTGTAAGAATGGCCCATATCAAAAAACCCAGAAACAAATGGTAGACAGGGTGTGAAGAAATGGGAACCCTCCTACACTCTTGGTATCAATGTAGACTGGTCCAGTCCCTATGGAAAGCAGTGTGGATATTCCTCAAAAGACTAAAAATCTATCTGTCATATGACCTAGCAATTCCACTCTATCCAAATAACACAGAAACAGTAATTCAAAAGGAAACCTGCATTCCTATGTTTATTGCAGCACTTTTACAATAGCCAAGATATGGAAACCTAAATGCCCCAAAACAGATGAGTAGATAAAGAAGATGTGGGGTGTGTGTGTCTGTGTATGTGTGTGTGTGTGTGTTCATATTCAATGGAATACTACTCAACAGTCATAAAAGATAAACTCATGTCATTAGGCACAACATGGATGAAGCTGGAAGGGATTATGCTAAGTGAAATAAGCAGAAGGAGAAAGATAAATACCAGATGGTATCACTTATGTGTGGAATACAGGGATACCAGATAAAGTTTCAAACAAAGATTAACTTTAAAACCAACCTTTGAAAACTGACCATAGATTCTGATATATCCAACAGTGGAGGTGAAGAGGGAGGGAAAAAGGGTGATGAGAATGGGTGGGAGGGGAGGGAGCACGACAGATCATGGTGAAGGCTATCGGTGATTTGGTGGTGGGAAAGCTAAGATGGTAACACCAAAAGGGAGAAATCCCACATTGTCAAAATATTAACAAAGATGTAAAACAATGGTATTTCATTAAAAAAAGAGAAAACTATAAATGAAACAATAAAACTAGTGAAAACTAATGAGCAGTTACTGTATATGTTGACATGGATAAACCTAAGATTATAATTTTGAGTGAAGGTAATAAGTCCCAGAAAAAGAAATACAATATGACACCATTTTTACAAAGTTGAAAAACATGTAAAACAAATTAATATACTGTCTAGCAGTATACAGGTATGTGATAAAACCATTGAAAAAAAAGCAAAAAAATTAACACAAAATTTAGAACTTTGGTTACCTCTGAGGGAACAAGAAAAGTTCTAGATCAAAGAAGAATACACACGATACATTAGAAGTAATACATTTATAAATGGACTGTGGATACACGTATTCTCTACCTAGTCATTCTGTAAGTCTCAGATATTTCACACCTCCTCAACATTTAATAAACATTTTTATAAAAGCCCTGCATTGCCCGAAGGAATATAGTGAATGCATCTGCCATCTCTGTTAAGAGTAAGAGGTACAAGAAATAGGAGGGACAAAAAGCACCAAATTATATAGATCTCTGCAAGTCAGATACCAAACCTTCACAAAGGCCCTGCAGAGTCATACACAACAAATATTTAAATGTTGTACAATAGTTAAAATTAAATTTAATATGTTATTTTATGAGATGGCATACCTGCAAATTTTAACATTAAATAAAATAATAGGGACTGAATAAACTGTCAGCCCTAAGGACGAGTAAGTCCTCTTGTTGTTTTCTAAATATTCAACATTTCATTGTGTACTTAGACCACACAAAAGACATTTACAGAATGACAATACTTTAATTCATCATGTTTATCCAGCAATGTTTGCTTAGTTAAATGCCTGTCTGTTTGTCAATGTCATTTCAGGGCAGGTTTATAAAGCTTCAAGAGCAAAAACTGGGTCTGTTTCAATTGATATAACTACCAAGGAAAACATTTTAAGAATTCCTGTCTGTATTCTGTCTCCATGTATTTTAAGGGCTACACAGTAAAAAGCCATTTTTCTAAGCATTGGCTATTTTACCAGAGCTGAAGAGCCAGAACACAAAGATATAAATTGAACTTCCAAATTATTTTTTTATTTGAAATGTACAATAACAATTCAGTTTGAGCTCTCCCTTTAATTTTTTTTTTTTTTAGAGTCACTTAAAAGCAGATAGGTTAATGTTTACACAAAGGCAATTCCCCCGCCCCTTTTTTTTTCTTTAAAGTTTTAATAGGTGAGTGACCTTGCTGGAATTTCCCTGTCAGTTTTGGAGTATCTACCTGGAAGTTTCAAACAGAAACTACTTTCACATGACACATTAGAATGGTATGCCAAGGAGTTTTATCTGTTGCTGTACCTTGAACTTACATGTTACATCACATGAATCAAACTTTACACAAAATGAAAGGTTCCCGCACCTTACACCATTTTTAAAAAGGATCAAATTTATGTATGTCTGAAATTATATATTTATAGGTTCAATTCAACACAGAAAAACTTCACATATTTACCCAACTGAATATGCCTAATACAGCTTCAAGCTATCAAAGACAGGCCAGTTTTTAAGTATGTCAAACATACTTAAAAATGATATATCCATGGATATATCATGCTAAAATGAGAATCTCAGTCCACATTTAATTATTAGAATAACTACCCCAAACTTGAGATGATATAAAGCGTTTATCGTTTTTGTTTTATTTCGGAACTTCTAAATAATCTGTTTTTACCAAAGGGAAGTTACTTCAGATTTACTGTGAGAAGGCTTATGGGAAACCTATCCTTTCCAGTGTGAGATGGTTACATAAAAACTACCCTCAAACTACTAAAAATCAGTACAGAGTAATAAATAATTTGGAGTAGGAACAAAATATTTCCCCAGTTTGGACCACATCTCCAGTTTTACCCTTTGGCACTTCTTCACTTCCAGAAGGTCAAGGTACACTAAGTATTGCCCTGGAATTTTAGCCCAGTCATCTATCTTGATCTCAAAAATTGTTTTCCACTTCTCAATATTATACATATTTAAAAAATTTAAACCATTAGCATACCACAATAATTACACAATAAAATTAAAGGCCTTTCAATTGCCTCTCCTACCTTCAATTTAGGAAGGAGAAGTAAATGAGACGTAAATTCCATGCACAACTGCAATCCTGATGTTTCAAGTAAAGCTGGAATAAAAATATGATGGCTAGGCGTGGGGAGAGAGAAAAAATTAGATAATCAAATTGCTTTCTCCTAAGAACTTCTCTCTTCCATCTCTACCTTCCTATACCCCGTTAGCTGGCAAAAACAAAAAAGAAACTTTTGATAATATGATTTTGGAAATATAAAAACAATATTTAACATACACAATTCATAGTGATTTCCTAGCCTTAACTTCCCAAAATGCTGTCTTTAAACAATATGCATTATAGGTCTTAAAGGATATTGAGATAAAATGTTGGCCTTTTGGAAGAAGAATTTCAAGACATCCTTTTTTAATGCTTTTTTATATATTTTGGTTCAAATATATTTATAACCATAAAACCTCAGTAAATGTATTTTTATTTAAGAAAATAAAAATTTAAGCGAAAATAAAAATATAAGCTCTTGATTCAAAGATTTTTATGTGATATTATCTACTTAACAGCAAATTCTGAGATATAAAAATAAGAAGCATTTTGGCTTCTAAAATACAATTTTTTTCATAAGTAAGGGAAACTAGTCAGTGTCTTTTTTTGTTGAGGGTTTCCTCTTATTCACCTTTCTACCCTAACAACTCCCACAGTGACATCTTCTGGTTAATTCTCGCTCCTCTTTTGAAATTTCTGAACCAAAAAACACAGTAATAGTTAATAATTACCAAGCCAGATACTGCTGTGTATAGGCAATTTAACTGTCATAGCAACACTGTGAAATACTTGCAGTTTAGAAATATACTGTTAATCTCCATTTTACAGAGGACCTGGTTGCAAAGGTTAATATCCCACTTACAATAGTACAGTAGTAAAATGTGTGTCATAATTAAATTGTTTTTGTTTTTTTTTTAATTTCTTAGAATGCATTCCCAAAGTAATGATACTCAAAGGAAAAGGATATGTTATTTCTAAATTTTCATTATATATCTCTGTATTTTTCCTCAGAACTTTCCTAATGCTGTGGTTCTTAACTATGAATCTCTGGAACAGCAGTATCACCTGGGAATTTGTTAGAAATGTCAAATCTTAGGTCACACCTAACCCTACTGAAGTAGAACCTCTAGGTCAGGGCCTAGCAATCTGTGTTTTTGTTAAAATACACACACACACACACACACACACACACACACACACACACACACGCTGCTTTATGTGAAATTACTGCTTCACAGTGACTCCAATGTATGTGTAATGTATCCATCAGTTATGAAAAAGATCTCATTTGACTACATATTTCACATACTGATCTAATTACATATTTTTACTAATTTTATTGCATTTCTTGGAAGGGGAACTCATCTGCATTCTTTCCACAATTATTAAGCATCTACTATGTACCATAAAACAAGTACTTGAAAAACTAACAGTCTGGTAAGAAAGGAAAATTAAATACAGTGCTGGCTAGTAATACAGCGTCATGCAATCAGATAAACTGAAATTTCAAAGAGAAATAATCTAGTCGGTTGTTTAGCTAGATTATTGTTTTATTGTTGCTATAGTTACCTTACATGTACCTTCCTCCAGCAGTGGACAGCTGCTACTTTGTGCTTAGTGAAGCCTGGGATACTTAAGGGATTTTACTCAGTGTTTCTGCTCCAGGCTCAGCTTTTAGGAGATACTACTTGCTTAGGCCACACAGGGGTTCTTTTTTCCTGCATCACTGATTCTAAGTGGGTAGACTGCTGTTGATTATTAAACAATGCTAAGTGCCTTTTTTTTTAATTTTAAAGATTTATCTTTATTTATTTATACATACAAACTGGGGTACAGGCCAGAGGCATGGGGCGGCAAGAGGGTTCACCAGATACAGAGTGGGGAGCAGAACAGGCAGATCGATGGAAATACACTGCTGAGGGGAGCAGTGGGCGAGGCAGGAGAGGTCTGCTGCGCCATGTGGGAATCTCCCTGGCCAGGCTTCGAACTCGCGTCGCTGCTGCCTACAGCTACCAGGGAGGCCCAAACAACGCTAAGTGTCTTGATTCTCTTGTTCTAGATTCAAACTTAGCAGGCCATATGTACTTAGGCCTTAGGGGCAGGGCTTTCTGAATCCCTATCCCAGTCCCATGGCAATGAAATATTGTAACTATGGGGAAACACTGTAAATACCACTTCAGCATCCCAGATGACATTGGTGGAGTTTCCTATGCCTTCCCAGAGCAGGAAACTTTTGCTTATAACCTACCCCCAGAAGCAGTGAATCTTTGACTGGACCCTGAAAATGGAAAAGGGTTTCTATCCTTCTCCTAATGACTCAGGGTTTTTGTTTCATATGAGAGAGTGGTTGCAAAAGTGGGCAAAATTTTGTATCTATATGTCTTAAAAGGTGTCTCCTGCCTTGCCTCCAATTTTTTATGAGCAACAGTGGAAGCTGTTGTAGGTTCATTTGTGGGTGGTAATATTCATATTTGTTGTTGGAATTTGTGCATTTGAAAAAACAACCACCTTTCCCAGTCTTCTGGACTGATTTCATGTAGGGGAATGCCTTTCCCAGTCAACTCTACTAAAGATTCTCAGGATCTTTTAAGCTTCTGTGGGGATGCCTCTTCTTTGTACTTGTATACCCACAAGAAAATTTGAAGTCCTAACTTCTGGTACCTGTGAATGTGACTGCATTTGGAAATAGGCTCTTTGCAGATGTAACTAAGTTAAGGTCATACTAGAATAGGGTGGATTCTAACCAAACATGACTGGTGTCCTTTATAGTAAGAGAAAACACAGTCCCATACCATGTTCCCCCACAACAACATACAGAAGCCTTTATGTAGCCTTCAGAAACCAGTCAAGAAATTATAGTACCCAGAGAACCTCAAAGGCAAGAAGTCACATAACAAGGGGTCAGAAACCCATTTCATTTTACCTGATAGTTCTTTACCCAGGCTCACACAACTTGGCATGGTCAAGAGTAACCACCCAACTCACAGCTTCTCATCGGTAGAGAAAGGAAAGACTAGAATGCATGTTCAATACATCAAGCAAGTCTTTTTCTTCCTTGTTTGAGGGGACTGCCTGAGGGACTGGAATGCTGGGGAAACCAGCATACTTTGGATGCCCGGGGGTTGCTAAGAGCAGGGGAGAACATACAGGCTAGCTGCATAAAAAGCCTCTGTAATACCACATACCAAAACAAGAGGGAAATTACAAGACCCTAAAAAAGAAACAAGCAAACCTCTTGAATAGGAAAGCATACAAGTACAAAGAAGAGGCATCCCCATACAAAGCTTAAAAGATCCTCAGAATCTTTAGTAGAGTTGACTGGGAAAGGTATTCCCCTACATGAAATCAGTCCAGAAGACTGAGAAAGGTGGTTGTTTTTTCAAATGCACAAATTCCAACAACAAATATGAAGAAACAGGGAACGGAATCCAATCAGAGGAACAAAATAAATCTCTAGAAATTGAAAGGAATGGAGGTCTATGAATTACAGGCACACTGAAGATATTGCACAGCTGGTTCTAGATCACTGCAATAAAGTGAGTATCACAACAAAATGACTCACATGACTTTTTTGGTTTCCCTGTGCATATAAAATATTTGTTTACATTATAAGGTCATCTATTAAGCGTATGATGGTATTATATGTTTTAAAAAATGCATACACCTTAATTAAATGTGACACAAAGACACACAGTGGAAAAATGGTGCTGAGAGATTTGCTTGATGCAGTGTTACCACAAATATTTGATTTATAAAAAATGCACTATCTTTGATGAACAATAAAATAAGGTAAGCCTGTACCTAAAAAAGAATTCAAAACAATCACCTTAAGAAGTTGAATTGGGGCCTCCCTGGCAGCACAACGGATTAAATGCAGCACTATGGAGTTATGCAGAGCCGCTGCAGCACAAGAGAGATCGATTCCCAGCCAGGGAGATTCCCACATGGTGTGGCAGTTCTCTCCTGCCTCGCCCACTGCTCCCCTCAGCAATGTACTTCAGTCAATCTGCCTGTTCTGCTCCCCACTCTCTGGTGAATCCTCTCACCACCCCACACTTCTGGCCTACACTCCAGCTTGTATGCATAAATAAATAAATCTTTAAAAAACAAAAAAAAAGAAGTTGAATTGCCCCAAGTGTCACAGATAAACAGCTAAACAACATCAGGAAAATGATGGACAAAATGAGAATATCAACAGACAGAAAGTACAAAAAAGAATCAAACAGAAATTATGGAGAGGAAGAATACAATAACTGAATTTAAAAAAGACTTACTAAAGAGGCTCAAGAACAGACTTAATCAAGGAGATGATAGAATCTGCAATTAAAAGACAAATGATCAAGTCAGAGGAACAAAAAGAAAAAAGAAAAGTTAATAAAGTCTAAAGGACTTATAGGATACCATTAAGAAGATCAATATATGCATTATAGGAGTCCCTGAAGGAGAAAAAAGAGTTATAGATCTTACTTGAAGAAATAAAGGCTGAAAACTTCCCAAATATAGGCATGAAAAGGATATTTAATTTCAAGAAGCTCAATAAGTTTAATTAAAATGAATCCAAAGAGACACACAACTATACACAGTATAATCAAGTTGTCAAAAGTCAAAACCAAGGACATCTTTTCTTCTTCTTATTATTATTGTTTATGCATACAAGAACTGGGATGTAGACCAGAGGTATGGGGGTGGCAGGGTTCACCAGAGACAGAGTGGGGAGCAGAACAGGCAGATCTATTAAAATACACTGTTGAGGGGAGCAGTGAGTAAGAGAAGAGAGGTCTGCTGTGCCATGTGGGAAGCTCCCTGGCCCAGTATCGAACTCGTGCTTGAAAGAACCACTGCAAAGTTACACTGCTTCCCACCATGTTCACTAGCGCACCCATGTGCACCCCAGATTAGGCAACTACAAATATTCTCTTACATATAGCACCATCTACTGGAAAAGCAGAAGTGTGCACCTTTAACACACTTGAAGAAATAACTTAAAAAGCCAATAATGAGGAGATGGAAAAATACAACGAATGGCAATTTTACTCCTCAGGGGAATACTTTACCAGAGAGAGGGAACAAACCTCCAGAAACCAACCACAAAAACATGGAAGATCTTTTCTCCTATTAGATACAGAATTCAAAATTACCATGATAAGAAATTCAAAGAAATGGGAGAAAACGCAGAAAAGATGATCAGATATACAAAATTCAGAAATTGAAACAGTAATCAAAAGTATCCCAAAAACAAAAGCCCAGAACAAGTTTCACCAGTGAGTTCTATCAAACCTTCAAACATGAAGTAATGCCTATTTTTCTGAAATTCTAAAAAATTGAACGGTTCCAAACATTTTATGAGGCCAACATTACTGATATCAAAAGCAGACAAAGGCATCACACTAAAAGAAAACTACAGAGCAATATTCCTGATGAACATACATGTAAAAATCTTCAAGAAAATCTTAGCAAACCAAATCCTGCAATTGAAATGATTAAACAGCGTGATCAAGTGGGATTTATTCCAGGATGGTTTAACATCTGCAAATTGATCAATGAAATTTTTCACATCAACAAATGGAAATATAAAAATCATATTATTATATTGACAGATGCCAAGAAAGCATCTGATAAGATTCAACATCCATTTGTAATAAAAATTCAAAAAACTGGATATAGATGGAACATACCTACACATAATAAAGGCCATATTTATAACAAACCCACAATTAACATCTAAAAGCTAACATTCTTTTTTTTTATTAATATATATTTTTATTGTTATTTATGTCTTTTACATTTTGTATTCCCCTTGGGTAGCCCACCACCAATTCACCCGTGATCCATCTCCATGGTCCCTTGTGTTCTTTTCTATTCCATTTTGTGCGCTTTTCCTTCCCTCCCTCTGCCTCCCCCCCACCCCGCTGATTGGCTCTCTCCTATTTGGTTTCCTTATAGTCCTGTTATAAGTGAAACCATTCGATATTTTTCTTTCTGGCTTATTTCACTGAGTATGATCCCCTCTAATTCCATCCATGTCGCTGCAAATTGCATGTGTTTATCTTCTTTGAATGCTGAATAGTATTCCATTGTGTATATGTACCACATCTTCTTAATCCAATCATCTATTTTTGGACATCTGGGTTGCTTCCATACCTTTGCTATTGTGAACAGTGCCGCAATGAACATACGGGTGCATGTATCCTTTCGGATTAGTGTTTTTGTATCCTGTGGGTAAATTCCCAAAAGTGGGATTGCTGGGTCGTATGGAAGCTCCATGTTTAGCAGTTTGAGGAATCGCCATACAGCTTTCCATAGTGGTTGGACCAGTTCACATTCCCACCAGCAGTGTAGAAGAGTTCCTTTTTCTCCACATCCTTTCCAGCATTTGTTGTTGCCTGTATTTTTAATGCGTGCCATCCTCACAGGT
>PVIJ01015590.1:0-35961 GCA_004024925.1 Scalopus aquaticus
AAGATAGTTTCAAGAGCTGCAGTTACTATGGTTAAATTAAATGCATGGAAAAATAACAGAGACAAGAGATTGGAAATTTGGAAAAAAGGCAGGGACACAGCACTGAGCTCACTCCCCTCCCAGCTCCCAAGACTTGCTCCCTGGTTTTCTCTCCTTCCTGACCTCAGGAGAGAGCACGGTGACCTGTCATGCTACAGGTGACCTGACATAGTGCCTCTGTCTCAGGAAATCACCAAGAGAAGGTAAAAGTCAGTCCTTCTCCTAGTGACTAATTTTACTTGAGCAGCCAACAATGCCTGGTTGATTATATGGGCCTGATCTTTGAAAGAAAAAAACAGAAAAAAAAAAAACCAACTTTGGAATCACAGTTGAAAAGAAGGTACACTTTTGATAAAAAAGAGAGTGGAATGCATTATTCATGATGCTAATACAAAAGAAAGCCATTGCAATCAGATCTCCTTTAACCTTCCATGCTGGCTTCAAAAGGAAACTGTGGGCAACCGGGACATTACAGGGTCACCTTTTAATCTAATCCAGATGACTGCAAGTATTTTGGTCTACCCAATAATTGATCAAGTTTAAAGTAGTTGGTTTACTATAGATTTTACAGCTAAGGCCAGTTGAAAAATCATTTCCTAGCTTGGACTTTACAAATTCTGCCTTGACACATTCCTCTGTGGGTAATACTAGCTTTAGGGATGGGATTGCACCCTACGTGGTGAAGTACATAAAATATACAAACAAGCATCGTCGACAGATTTGAAGACTGCATTTTAAAGGGTAATAGTGCCTATCAATAACAGTGTGATGGGTTACTAATATTTACCACTTACAAGTGTGTATCTGTCCTGGAGACTGTGTTATCCTGTCCACGCATCTCACAAATAATAGTCATAATAACTTTAGGAGAGAGGAAACCAGCCCATCTTATAGATGAGGAAATGGAAGGGTCAGAGAGCGTGATTTTTTTGGCCTATTTCCACAAAGCCATTAAGTGAAAGGTCATGTTGAAACTGACTTACTCCAAAATAACTGTTCAGAAACATGCTAAATCCTAACTCCTGTGGTCTTGATGTCATGCATGCTAGCCAAAGAAAGTGGAGAAAATATTTGTTTAAAGAGTTTAAGAGTAGGACACGTATTTTACTATTTTTATGGGTCTCAGTTTCTCATTGTTGAAAATAGGAGACTGGAGACTGGGTTAGAGTGATTATTATTATTATTATTATTATTATTATTATTATTATTATTAGTATCTTATTTATTTATTTTTGCGAAGAAGAACCGGGGTGTAGGCCATAGGTGTGGGGGGGGGGGTGAGAGGATTCACCAGAGACAGAGTGGGAGCAGAACAGTTGGATTGACTGAAATACACCGCTGAGGGAAGCAGTGGGCAGGAGAGGAGAGGTCCGCTGTGCCATGTGGGAAGCTCCCTGGTTGGGATCGAACTCAGGCTGCCATGGCAGTAGCACTGAGACTTAACCCCAAGGCCACAGGAAGGCCTAGAGTGGAGTTTTTTAGTTTCAGCAATACTGACATTTGGGGCTGGAAAATTCTTTGTTATGGGGAGGTTGTTCGGTGCACCACTGGCTCTTGAGCAGTGTCCCTGCCCTCTACCCACTGGACATCAGGAGCGATTCCCTTCTTTCAGTTTTGACAACCACACACATCTATATATTGTCAAAGATCTTTGGAGGGGCAAAATTGCCTGTGTTTTGAGAAGCCCTATACTAGATGAACTCGAGGCATCTTTTCTGTTCTCTGGTATTCTATGCTGGGACGTGTGGCTCCAACCTTCACATCCAGATGCAACTGCCCAGTGAACCGTTCTTTACCACCATCTCAATACAGTGACTTTCGAATAATCTGAAGCTCTTCAGATTCAGTTTGCTATAAAACCACCACTATGTTTATAATTTAATTGTGAATTGATATGAAAAAAATAGAGTAGGTGAAAGTGAAAAAGGATCAGAAGTATTATGTCAACATTACATTAGCCAATTGATTTGGACACATTTCAAAGGGCATCCTATAAGAGGGTTTATTTATTTATTTATTTAATCTTCTTTACTAAGGATACCATATCAGGAACATCATAAAATGGGTTTAAAAAGCATCCTCTAAGATGGTAGCCTCGAGCATCAATCTATTGCCAGATTTCAAGAGGTGAAGCCTTAGGCATTGGAAAAAGACCATAATATCCTAGACCTATGTTCATGGGTTTTGGTCTTACTTAAAACTGGCAGATTACAAATATTATCTCCTAAGAATGGATTTGAGACTAGAGATTAAAGCCTTGGATTAGAGAGTAGTCCAGAATGAAGAACCAGACCTATGGACATGTGGGAAAGTTTAGTAAATCAGACGCTTTCCTGGAGTTTGCTCCCACTAAAACTCAATGGTAGAAAGTATTTATGATATACTATCATTAGAATTTGGTCAAAGTTTGAAACATTATAATGTCAACGAAATAATTATTGTGGTGGTTAATCTACAAATCTACTTTACAAACAACAGAGATATTTAAAAGATCTTGTTTTCTTTGTATATTTTGAAAGGTCTGAATATGAACTATGAGAAAACACATCTGCAAATATTCTGTTTCATGCAGAAAGTTCTATAATGGAAAACCAGGAAAAGGCACATTTTGAGAGTAAAGAGAGGGTCAAAAGTCTCAAAGTGGAGATTCTAAATCTTGGCTGTACATTAGAATAACCTTTGGAGAAACTGAAAAGTATGATGACCTGGTAAACCTCAGGGCATCTCAGCCTGAATTTCTGGGGAAGGATCTCAGGGCTTATTATTCTTTAATGTTTTTCCCATCATTTAGTGGGCACCTGATTGAGAAATCTTGTCTTAAAGAGCAAACAGGGCTTGTGGTTGTGTGGGAATGGTCCTGTGTCCATGTCTGACTTAGGTAAGACGGTGGCCCCAGAGAGTCAAAAGCTTCCGCAATTTTAAGTACATGCGCAAAGTTTAAGTACTATTGTGTCACCTACGTAGAATGCACTTCTGTTCCCCTCAACTTCTCTTTGATCTTTCTGATCCCTTCAAGGAAAAAGTCTCAGTTGGTGTCTGGTGGGACTTTAATACATCTCTGTATGTGTTTATCTTCTTTTAAAATCAAATTGAATATAGACCTTAGACCCAAGGCCTTTGTCTAGCATTAATTACCATGTTTTTCTTTAGTTATTTCTATTAAGATTGTTTTCAGAAGAGGTATAGCTTTAAGTGATATGAAATTAAATTTTAAAAGGAGTGAATAAATATAAAGGAAATAATCATTTGTTTTTAAGTCAATTATTTGTAAATGTAAATTAAAATTTAAAGTAAATGATAGTATACATCATGCTGATATCTGAGGAAGGCAAGGAGAGGGTTCTCACGGTTTGGGCAACCCTGGTGTTAATGAAATGGGCATCCTGATGTTGTGTTGTTAGTTTGGGCACTAAATGTGCCTCCATCACTAATTATCTGTGGGATTTGGAGAAAATGATCAGTTCCTATCCTTGGGCCTTGGCTTCCTGATCTGTTAAACAAGGTTGTTAGCCTATATTGCTCACATTCTTCTATGAGTTTAAGAAGCAAGGACTGCAAGGCCTCTGAATTTACCTTGTTGACATCCAGGCGCATCTTCTCATTGTTGACACTTGCAGCCTTCTCAGCTGCTTTCTTTTGGCGTTGGGGTCCCCTTCCAAAGAAGATGTAGTTGACCAAAGCGTATTCCAGAAGGGCCATGAAAACAAAGACAAAGCACCCCATCAGGTACATATCAATGGCCTTCACATAGGGAATTTTGGGGAGTGTCTCCCGGAGGTGGGTGTTAATAGTGGTCATCGTGAGCACAGTTGTAATTCCTGGAAAAAAGGAGAGTTTGAGTAATAATGTTCCCATTTCCACATTGCTCTTGACGGTAAATAGGTTACTCGTCCTCTTACTTGTCCATACATGCACCCAAATACTTACTGGACACTTATTCTATACCAGTCCTGTGGCGGGCCCTGAGACATGCATAAATCATCAATCCATAGTCAACATACATCATGGGGGAACAGTTCCTTAAATGTTTATATTTATAGTTTATTATTGTGAGGAGGGACTAGACATGTGAATCAGAGGTGGTGGGAGATGTGGTGTATTGGGTGAGAGTTGAGAAGATGCCAGTTCAGCCTATTGAGGTGGCAAGGAAGGAAGCAGGAAGCAGACACCATAGAGGTGAGTCCAGAAGGATGAGTGGGAGATGCCCAGGCAACCAAGGACATGAGCTCTAGAGTGATGGTGGGCCTAAGGGAGGATGGTGGAAAGAGCCTGCCATAAAAGGTGGACAGTACATTAGTCCATTAAAAGAATCTCAAGGTAGTCAATGTGGGTACATTATGGGGTAAGATGGCTAGGATGGTGGGGAGAGTGAAGATTACATAGGGTTGCATAATGGAGAGCCATCTACATGGAGCCTAATGGGCTATTGAATTTAAAATTGAAGACAACGTGAGGCCAAAGCTTCAAGCAGGGAGATGCAGAGAGAAAATATTTTTAGGATAATTATTTGGTAGCAGTGTGGCTCGAAGGAATCATACCATACAGGAATGAAGAAAACCAGCTCAAATTTTTTTTTTCAGAATAATCTAAGTAAATTCTGAAGGGGAAAATAAATAAAAATAATTTTAATAGCCTTGAAATCAATGAAAGCATTACATAGATGACAAATATTTTTAAAAATCAGGAAATGAGATGAAAGTTAACACAGAAGCAATAGTCTGGACTGGGCAACTAGGTATGTAATGCACAGATGATTGCAACAGATGTATTCGAAGCTTCTGTACTGGACATGCCACACTAGGTCAGGTTATCATTGTTCCAACTGAGTGAGCATGTATGACAGTAAGGAGTGCTAAGCTGTAAAGGTGGAAGGATACACAGAGGTCTGTTGGGTAAAGTACTGGGGATCTGGCATCCTGTGTACGATGAGGTGTAGCTTTATAGCAAAGAGAATGATGTGAAAGTAGAGCTCAGAGGTCAAGATCACACAGATGGGAAGTTGTAGACCTAACATTTGAATTCTGATCCTACTGATTAAGAAACTTGTCTCCTTAAACCCCACCCATGCATCCCAGAAGTTGATGCATCCCAGAATGATGCATCCCAGAAGTTAGGTTTTATTTCCATGACTTTTTTTGGATCTTGGTTTTCTGATTTAATTTTATCTAATCAGACCATAATTCTTGTTTTGCCTTTAAACATGCTCATAAAACAGCCACATACAAAATAAACTTGAGCATGTCCACAGAAAGCCTGATCTTGCTGTAGATATAGGTGTCTTCTAATTCTCAGATCTTTATTTTTTGTAATATTAGTCATTTTGAAACATTTCCTAATTTCAATATTTCAACCACCAATTAGTCTGTACAACATACACTTCACAAAGCTAACAAAGATGATTTTGCCATTTATCTTCTAAGTCTCACTTTAAGGTATTTCTTATCTAGTCATAAATTGTTCACATAGACTTTTTGTTGTTTTTTTAAAGATATCTTTAAAAATTTCTTCTCAAAATACATAAATTCTTTATTATTCCTGTAATAGACATAAAATAGAGAACAGATTTTCACTTTGGCATGATAGAATATTTACAAACTTCATTTCTTTATTAAGCAAATATTTACTGAACACCATTCACTCACTGCGTTAAAACAGTACAGACATAATAAGGCAAAATTAGATAGGGACTTTTCTCCAGTGGATCTTGCCACACCTTCAGGAAAAGAATATATATAACTAAATAAATATAAAATGTACCAGAGACTGGTACACAGGGAGAGCTCTATGCTATTTTAAGAGACTGTATCACAGGGGACCTGACTGGGCCCTAGAGAGCATTACTTCTCTCCATCTTGTGACCTACACAATTGAATCTCAATACAGCAGCTGACACGATACCTTTAAAACTGAAATCAAATCATGTTATTTCTTTGCTCAACGACACTCTGATTGCACATTGAATAAAAGCACAGTCTTTATCAGGGCCTCTGAACTGTTTCAGAATCTCTTTGTTCCCTCTCCTTCTCCCTCTTTCCTCCTGAACTCACCATACACATGTCTACTGCCCTCCTTGCTGACATGTTTGGCACATTCTGACCTCAGAGCCTGTGTCATGGCCTGGAATATTTGCACCCAGATATTTATGTGGTTCTTCATCTTCTTCATGACTTTGCTCTGTTGACAATTCAGAATGAGGTCTACCCTTTTTAGTCTAAACTGAAGCCCCTGGCATGTCCAACCTCCTGACCTGGCTTATTTCCCACTATATACTTGCCATATTATATAATTTGTATGTGCATTAAAGCCATTCCTTATCTGTAACTGCTAGAACATAACTTGAAGAAGGACAATGCCTTATCTCCAGTGCCTAGCATATCTGAGGAACAGAAGGTATTCAGAAAATATTGGCTGAATAAATAAATGAATGACTTCTCTAAGCAAGTAATGACTGAATTGAGATCTCACAGTGGTAGAGTTAACAATTCAACACTTTAAAGGGTTAGTCAGAACTGAAAATAAAAATTGTACAAAAATCATAATTTACTATATCTGGTGTTAGCAACATTGAAGTGTTCATGGAAAATAATGTATGTTCTTCCTCTGCTGTTTTAACAGAGAACATCAACCAGAAGATAAGTGAAGACATGGGTCATTTCCCAGCATTCTTTGTTTTCTCTTACCCTCTGGCATGCGACTTCAAAATCTTAAGACTTTAGAATCTTGTCTGCTTCTCTACTAGGTACACAGTATATTTCCTTATTAAAAAAAAAAAAAGGTGGAAGAGGAGTCTTCCCAGGTAAGGAAACATGGATACAAACTGAACAATTATCAGGCAGGATGATATGAACTAAGCTTCAATAAAAATATCAAACTAATAGAACTAATTTCATTACTGATAGCTATACAGTATGCTGACTTTGACACGAAAGAGTTTTAGTATGTGTTTAACTGATTTAATGCTTAATCAGAACACTCAAATCTCTCAGACAAATTCTTGTAATGGATGTGGTCCACTATCACCACACATCACAAACTGCAGGGCAAGAAAAGTCTGCATATATGTGCTCGCGCGCGCGCGCGCACACACACACACACACACACACACACACACACACACACACACACAAAGTTAAAGCTTCCCAAGTAGTTAGAGAATGGCCTACCTAGTGCCACTCTTGCAGCTGAAGCATCATAATTAATCCAGAAGGAGACCCAGGAGAGGATAGTGATGAGGATGGAAGGCATGTACGTTTGCAGGATAAAGTAACCAATGTTTCTCTTAAGCTTAAAGCTGAGGGACAACCTGGGATAGGAACCTAGAAAGACAATTTTAGAGCATTGTCATTATCAATCAATACTTACAGGTTACTCATCTTTTAAAAGTTTCTTTCCTACATTCCATTTTATCTCTTCTGCAAAAGAAGCCTTAGAACACCCAGTTTTTAGTGCTCAGTGTTGAATACAATGGAGGTTTTCATGAGAATGCATGGCTCTCTTTCTCTTTTTAATTTCATTATTCCCATCAAGGTTCTAAAGAGACCACTGCATGGCAAAAAAATCACTGATCCTCACTAATTGGTGGCAGATATAACCACAGGGTCAGAACTTGAAGCTAGGTCCACTGATTGTGGTGATCTGAGGAATTTCTCTTTAAACGAGATAGGTAAAGAACATAGTCTTAGAACATGAAAGATTCACCTTGATAAAGTACATGGAGGAGTTATCTTACTAATTGAAAGAAAATATGGCCCACCCTTCTTGGACAAAACTAAGTATTTTAATATTAAGGTAAGAAAGGCTTTTGTAGGAATTCATAGAGTTTTGGGGATTCAGATGAACTCAAATTTAGAAAAGTTCCTGTTATTCTTTTTATAAAGTTGGAGTTTACTTTGTATTCATGTCATGCAATTCTTTCTTTAAGTAGTTTTTGCAGGGATAAGAAGTACCTGAATCCTTAGCAGAAGGGCAATTCAAAATCTGGAGTTACAGGACTAGCAATTTCTGTGTGCGGAATTCATTCAATATAAAAAATAGGAAGAGGAGTATTCCCTGGGACTTATGCTTATTATTTTTTCCCTTCATGAATAAGTAGCAAATGACTTTTTCCCTGGACTTTTAGTTAAAAATTTGTGTTGAGGAAACCTTATACTCAAAGAGAAAGGTAGGTGAAGGCATCAGGATAATCTTAACTTCTGGAAGGATGTCTAGCTTCTAAGCAAAAGGAAAGGCCACAGAAGGAAATTTCTACCCTGGGAGGAAAATGGGAAATCCTCTCATCCCACTGACCTTAGAGAATGCCACTGTGTTGAGACTTGCGTGGGCTGTGACGTGACTATGCCCACCACACAGCAAAGGATGACGAGCAATTCCATAAGCATAAAGTTGGAAGAATGAACCTAGGTCATCATTCCTCTTTCTGTAATCTATCTCTAACAATTAGTCCCTTCTCTTGCAAATGAGAGGCCTATAGCTAACCCTCTCAGTTTAGTTGTGGTGCCTTCTGGAAAACAATCCAATGGATCCCAAATGAGGAATAGGCTTGAGGGGCAGCGGAGGGCTTTTCATGGCTACTTCTAGAGTCACCATCCTTACCTGAGACCTTATCCTGATAAAAGTACATACTCTTGACAAAATGTGATTAAGGGCCCAGTTCCCTTAACTCTCTTCCCTGACACAAACCTGTAGAAAAAACGACCTTCTTCGTGATGAGTTTGTAATCTACGATAGAGAATTGTGGAAGCTCAATCTTCGTTACTCCTGTGACTGCATTATCATCCCCACGCCAGTAAAACTCAATGTCATCAGTGGTGTATCCATCTGTGACAGGAAGAATACAGACAGACACACAGATACACAAAACAGAAAACACACGAACAAAACAGAAAGAATACCTGTTTAGAAGATTAATTGTGTCAATGATAACAGCTACAGCTAAAGGTTATTCTGGCTTAGGTACCACGCCAAGTGCCTAAAGTATATAATTACATTGAATCCTCTCAACACTCCCACCAGGGAAGTATAATTAGAACCCCATGAAGCTACAGAGGCTTAGAGAAGTGAACAGCTTGCGGGACGCCTTGTAATTAGGAAGTGGTGTAGGTAAGGTTTGAACATAGTTTTATGTGATGATGAATCTCCTCTTACATATTGTCATATTACCACACACCCCTGGACTGTACTCAATGAGAAGGCAAAGAGAAAGATCATTTAAAATATCAATACAGCACTGATTGCAATTAACCCCCCCATGTCATAAATAGCTGGGTTTCAAGTGATTATGAAGAAGTGAGTTATCACTTTGTAATATACATTGCTGGAATTGCCAAGTCTGATTTGGTATGACATTTATTTTCAAAAAACCATATCCAAAGCATCAATACCAATAATTAAGAAGTATGAATGTATCACATAGGTTATAAATGCTCAGTGCCTTTAGAAGGCAGGTTTCTGTTCATTCTATTTATGTAAAAGTCAGGCAAGATATCTAAACTCTCTCTGTTCTCCATTTTCTCATCCATGAATTGAGATAATACTAACTAGTACTTCACACAAGTAGTTCTGCAGGAAAAATGAGGTGTTACTTATGAAATACCTAGAAGAGTACACCTGATAGATACTCAGAAAAGGTAGCTAATATTTTCTTTTCAATAAGAATTACTTAAAATGTTTTAAAAATTTGTATTCCCTACGTACCACTTTCCTACTATTACACAAACACAGAGGACATTTGCACAGCGAGAAATTGAATTGTTCAGCCACACTGAAGGAGCTCTCCCAAGTGTTTGGAATTTGGTAATAAAACATTGGAAGGTGATTTCAATGTGTGAGATTTTGGAATTTGAACACAATCTGAGCCAATGTCTTGACTACTGCTCATCTTAAAAACACTACTTTTCTTTTCAGATTTATTTTTATTTATTTATTTATGCATACAAGAACTGGGCTGTAGGCCAGAGGTGGGGGGGGCAGGTTAGAGGATTCACCAGAGACAGAATGGGGAGCAGAACAGGCGGACTAACTAAAATACAATGCTGAGGGGTGCAGTGGACAAGACAGGAGAGGTCTGCTGCACCACGCGGGTCAGCTCCCTGGCTGGGGATGGAATTTAGGCCGCAGTGTCTGACAATAGCTTGACATCACTGAGACATCACCCTGCACCAGCAGGGAGGCCCTAAAAACACTAATTTTCTTGACTTCATTTTGGGTTCTCCAAGTATAGAAAAGCAAAGGCTGCTCTTGCACCACTGATTTCTGAAGATGAAAGATTAACAACCCATTACAATACCAGGGCGGCCACACACAAAAACCAGCTCAACACACATGTAAGATTAGTTTAAAGCAGACATAGTTTGCTTCTTTTTCTTTGAATCATCTCTGAAGTAATATTTAGCAGTCTTTCAAAATGATTTAAAAATAAAAGAAAACATATGCAAATATATATGACCTGACTTTTACAGCTTTCATAATAATAACGAGTAAGAATAATTAGATACTTTTAAAAGATATCAGAAGGAGGAGATGCACAAGAGCTCCTCATTAATGGCTTGCAAATTAAATTCATCTTTTATATTTTATTCATAAGATTCCAGAAACTGAGTCATTAAATTATATTGCATTGTTATCATTAAAAATATAACCCACATACATTCAGAGGGCCTATGAATAAAACAAAATACAAATTTATTGGCATTTACCTGTAGGAACTAAAACTCAATGAAATGTTTCAAGCCCCTGATCAAAAAAGGATAAAGACATACACGATAGGCATGCTCACTTCCAAATATTGGTTCAAATATGAACTATACGATATCTATGGTGTAAAAAATGCCATTTAAAAAACATTCACATAATAACCAAATAATTGGGTCATTAATTTATTAAAAACATGGCTTTTTAAAAGGTTCTCTTTTCCCTTTTCCATTGGTCTACATGCCTATTTATTATCTCCTAAATAAATATTTCATTTTAGAAGGATTTTAGTGTGTAAAATGTATGAATCTATATCAAGATATTAAAGTATAGGGTCAGTGAGAACACAGACAAAAGTTGAATTATCAATGTGCCTTTTTTTTTCCTAGTGGGAAATTAAAGTGACTCATTGTTTGTTACTTTTTTAAACTTGTCCTTCAATTGTACTTTCTTTAACTGAAGAAGCATTGCAATATAACATTAAGTTTCAGGTGTGGAACACTGGAAATCAACATGGACTGTCAATTATTTTGCAGTCATTCTCCATTTCTAACTCCTGGTGTTTCCAGCATAACAAGAATAACATAATATTTGCTTCACTCTTCATTTTCAGTCATCACAACCAATTGCTAATGACTGATAATTATCGACTCGTGTTATTGGGATGATTCACACTGATCATTGATGGTTTCCATCTTCAAGAACTGTCTCAGCTCAAATTTTCTGTCCTTAATGTGTCCATCACGGCCCTTTAGCACAAATTTTTTAAGTGAACACCACACTGTAGAAAATATTTAGCATTCTACTCCCTGTAAGCATTTAACACTTTATGTGGTTTACTATTTTCAGTTTGCAAATAGGTATCAATAAAACTTAGTTGATGTTCTGAGGAACCTATTCTTGGGACATGGTTTATGGGAAAGACTTCCCTGTATTTGGGAGTCACTGGCACATTTTGATCCCCTCTTAAAGCTGTAAATATTGATCACAGTGAAGTTGAGGAAATCGTGTAATAAAGACCTTGTTTAATTTTACTTACTCTGGTATTTCCCAAAACTAGTTTGCTATATGGCACAAAGGAAACTTGGACACCAGAACTAGCAAGAAGCAGGTTTATTGCACTGGTGCTGTAAAGGGGCTGAGACCAAGGTCCAGTATAGGTGGTGCCTCCTGGAGGGGGTTGCTGATGAGGATAGATAGCCCCAGGAAAAAATGCGAAAAGTTTCCTGGGGCTATCTATCCTCATCAGCAACCCCCTCCAGGAGGCACCACCTATACTGGACCTTGGTCTCAGCCCCTTTACAGCACCAGTGCAATAAACCTGCTTCTTGCTAGTTCTGGTGTCCAAAATGCGAAAAGGTTTTACAGTTTGGGGTGGAGACTGATGGGAAATTAAATGGACTGAAGAAGAAGGAGAGTAAGTGGCTATGATATAGAAGAAGAGATCAGCTGCTGGATGCAGAGTTTCGGATTGAGCATATTTGGAATCTTCAGTGACTTTGGGGCCAGAAACTTTGGAGTCTTTGCAAGCAGCCGAGTGATAAAAACTGCTCCTGATTTTGTTTTTACTGCAGCCAAGAAAGAAGGCAAAGACCCTGAGCAGGAGCCTTCCTAAAATGCATGCGTGCAGTCTGTTGGGCCGTCTGGCTGCTATAGTTGCTGTTTTCAGTGTTGTTGGCCTGGTGCTGTGCTGGGGTACCATGGCAGCTCCGGGAGCATCTCCAGTTGTGTCCTGTGCTGTCCTTTTGAGTTTGAACCTGGCCTACAGTCTGACTGCTGCACGTCTGCAGAGGCAGGAAGACGCCATCTTGGACACATGGCCTATCGTTTGGAAATGGAGCTCCACATCTGCAGTGGCGGGAAGATGCCACCTTTGTTGTTTCCTCTTTGGGACTTAAAGGACTGGACATTGCCTTTAGTAACGTAAACGGCCATATTTTAGCCTCAGTAACACTTTGTTTTTCCCTGTTTGTTAAATAAATCCCATTGTTATTGTTCCCTAAGCCTGAATAGTCTTCCAATTGTGCATGTGGGTGAAGTACTAAGATAGTGACCGGTAAACAATTTGGGCAGTGCCCTTGACCAGTTTTAATGCACCACCTGCCCAGGATCAGTGCTGGCTCAGCGGATTAGCATCCAAAGGCTGAGCCTGGTTTGCAGGAAGTCAGGGGCTTATATAAAATTTTACTTTCTACAAGATTCTGGGTGGGTTTGCACTGGCAGCTGTACATTGTCAGACATGACGTGGCTATATACCAAGAAATGAGTAGTACATTTGTATACCAAAGAGTGAATAAAGGGTCAGTAGTCACGGGACCCCCAGGTCCATTGTGCCTCATTGCGGTACATGGTATAACATGAAGCAAGATTCATACCAGGAACTGAACAAAAGGTCGTTACTTAACACCCCTCCCCGCTGCTGCTTATCTCAAGTCACCATGCTTCAAGTTGATCAGATGTCTTTGTTTTTAGGATATAATAAATTCCACATAGGTATAATGATTTCATGAAATTCTGGGGTTATTCACACATTTTAGGAATGTGTGACATTCAAACATTTCACTTACATTCCCTCAAAAGCAAGGTGGGTGCTTGAGAAGGCACAGTGTCCCCTTGGAACCAAACCTTGCCTCTTCACTAGATTAAAGCCTTTTTTCATTAAAAAAAAAAAAAATGTTTCCAGGAAAGAAGAAAGGCATTTGCAATAACAAAGAGACCAAATTGTCTTTTAATGGGGCAAGGCAGACAAGGTTTCAGGGAAGCAGCAGGACTGAATGGTCAGGAGAAGGCAAGAAGCATTCTTCATGTGCCTGGCTCAGAGATCACAATTAGAAGACTCTCCATCCACATTAGATGGACTCTGCTCCAGGCAGGGGCCCCTCTGCTTGCAAAGGCACAGAGTACCGTCGATGCCAATTAAAGTCAAGGGTGTTTTTCAAGAGGGAGAGAGATACATGCCTATCAGACACATCTCTCTATACTCGGCAATTCAGGCATTCCAAAAACTCCCTGAACGATTGCTCTGACTCCTTAATTGTATCTGATTCTTGCCTCTGCTCTTCAGACAGGCTGCTAGACACAAATGTTGCACCGTCAAATCAATTCTAGGCCTTGAGCAGCTCAAATAATCGGTGTGGTAGGTCCGACTGGGGACCCAGTGGCATTTTTATAAGGACCCCAGCAGCTCATAATTCACGGTCACCCACATCAAAATTAACTCCCTTTTAGATGTTAGTATCATGTTCCAAAGCAGATGAAGTAAGAGAATAAGAAATCGATGCAAATCAAGTAAAATGTCAGCATTTGTGCTTTAAAGATCATGTCTTTATATGGATTTCAATGCAAAACTCAGATGTGTTGTCTCTAGGAGAGAGGAGCAGTGATCTAGCTGTTTCTACAATTTCAGTTCCATGATATGTTTAAGCTGTATTTCTTGTGTTTAGAGAGATAAAGAAACCGAGTTAATGGTTTTGATAAGAGAAATCAATTAAAAATAATAATCAGTAAAAACTAACCACCTCAGTAATAGCAGCTGTCATTTACCAAGCCTGAGACACTGACTGAAACTTTATATATGGTTCTGTCTCCACAGGACCAACAGACTGCGTGACGGTGGTACCAGGGTTCCTCCCAGCTCTTCTCCCAAGCCTGCTGGTTCCACACACAAGAGCCCTAAGTCTTGCAGTAGTACAGAAAAGGTAGAGAATTTATTTTTGCCTAAAAAGATAGGATGCTTCTTGAATGCTTGTTTGTTTTTGATATTCAAACCTAACTTTATTTAATATCGTGGTATTTTTTCTGGCAGTCTTTGAAATCTCTTCTCTACCCACAAACGTTTGGTTGTTATTTGGTTTTCTTACAGAGTCTATATTGTACTACATGTACAATAGCTGTATATTTTTATCCTATGCAGTTTATAGCATGCATTTGGAAATTCTGTGAAAATGCAAACACTAAGTAGGTGGAATCTAGAATTGGGCAGTGGTAAAAACTTCCAGGTGATGTTGACGCTCTTTGTGCTTTTGGGTAGCAAGTAATGAGCAGGTGCTTTTAGAGTAAAAGTCATTTCCTTGGCCTAAGAGTTCAGTCAGGAATGTTTTCTATTTAGCCTGATCCTGAAAAGAATGTTTCTTCTGAATAGACATTTTCTAAGTGCCCAAATGAAAATGTCTTCTGCAGCTCCCCCTCTCTCAAAAGGGACAAGAAATGTTTCTGATGCTGCCTCTACCCAGGGGTCTGATTTTCTTTTTTTTTTTTTGAAGACTTTATTTTTTATTTTTTATCTATACATACAAGCTGGGGTACAGGCCAGAGGCATGGGGCGAAGAAAGGGCTCACAGAGACAGAGTGGGTAGTGGAACAGGCAGATCAGAAATACACTGCTGAGGGGAGCAGCGGGCGAGGCAGGAGAGGTCTGCCGTACCATGTGGGATTCTCCCCGGCCAGGCGTCAAACTCGGCGGACAGCTCCACAGCGCAGCGCTTAAACGCTGCGCCACCGGGGAGGCTGGGTCTGCTTTTCTTAGCAATCCATGACCTATATCACCAACAGGCAGAGAACAGGGAGGTAGTGTATGTCTAAAAGTTTTCTGTCAATTTGTTTCCATGCCAGTTTTATTTGAATATTTAGCCTCATTAGAACTCAGAATATTCCACTCTGCATCTTTTATTTATACTCCTTAATAGACTAGTGAACGACCTTTTACTCTCCCTCCCTCTAATCTTTGCTACACATACTGCCACTATTTATTTAAAAACAGGTTGATGGTGCCATTTTTATGCCTTAAAAAAAAAGTAAAAAGAAAAATATAGAAAACTTCTGATGGCGTTCCCATTAGTTTAGGAGTAAATGCAAATTCTTCAGTCAGGCATTCTAAGCTCCACTGTAGAGTTCCTATCTTCCTCATATCTCACCTTCTGTTATACATCTTCCTTTTCCAAAGTTTCCATCTTCTGTCCCTAGTCATCACCCATAATCCTTTGACTTCCATGCGTTGGTTCATGTTTTTTTGAGTTTCTTGTAATGGTTTTCCTTCTCACATCTTATTTCTGTATGCTTTAAGTCCCTCTCAACTTCCATTTTTCCCAAGCCATTGTTTCATTTTCCCCCCAACAGTATCCTTCTCTTTTCCCCTCCCTAATGTCTCCATAGTTCTCTGCTTGCATCTCTATTCATGTAGTTTTCAAGCCAGTTTTGCATGAGGGGAACTATAGATGTGTTGGTCTCATCTATAAGGTTGTCTTGAAGTGTGAAAACTGTGTCTGATACTTCTCAGTATCCCTTCTCCTCATTCCAGGTCTTCCCTAATGGTGCTCACATACCCCCATTTTGTCAACATGTGGCCCTTTCCTGTGGCTCAAGAGATCTCTCTTCTCAGATCATCTGAGCAGCACCACTGGTTACATCACATGGAGGGGGGAAGGCAAACCTGAGCATCATTACCATCTCAGGATACGGAGTTCCCATGAACCATGAGTCATTACAAGAAGTCACTGTCACTGGTGCCAGTCATTAAAAGGGAGTTTGGCACAGACACAAAGGCTGCATGGAAAAGTGCTGAAGCTGCTCTTACCACACCTCGTCTCTGGCAGGTGAGCCAGGTGTCATTGGGTGGACATGGCCCTCTGGGAATACCTTTTTCTGCTTTGATAGATTTTGGAAACTGATTTGCCACAATTGATGGTGGGGGCAACTGAAACCTACAGCTCAAATGGGATAATGCTCCCAAGGAAGCATGTGTTAATTCAGGAGGGATTATGGAAGATGTGAAATTAATAAGACCAACGGAACATGTAGGAGATACCCACAGCTGTGTCATAAAATGCCAGAAACTGTCTCACCAACCCATTTGCTTTCTAATAAGCAGTCACAGGGGAAGTGAAGGTCTAGCTCTTGATGTGGGAAGTGGCCTAGGGTTCACTCCCTTCACCATTTCTTCCCAGCATCATTGCTGGGATGGGCGGGGCGGGGGGGGATCAGCTAATGACTGGTGAGGTCAGGATGCTTGTGTAGAAGAATTTTTGGTCTAAAAGAGTGACTTGTGGGAGAAATAGACCATTGGCAAGTGTCTTGACTAACAAGAGGAAATTTCATACTGTCCTTCAACAGCAGACACAGCAGCCCCTCTTCGGTGCTTGCATAATATCCTCTATTAGTACTCACTATACTAAATTTAAATTATCTGATAAGAAATCTGTCTCCTGTAGCTGATTGTGAGTTCTTGAACAGAGGGCAAACACTCTTCAAATTGGTCACCATTACCTGGAGTGGAAAGGTGGTACATATCAGTTATTTAGTAAATTTGCTGAGTAGGACTGGAATTGTGTTGGGCGAGAGCTCAGGCTTATGTCAACAGCAGGAGAGAGGCCCAGGAGGCTGAGGCAGGCAAGCTCTCAGGCACACACAGAGGCACAGCGTAATGTGCCTTGGCACTTTTGTTTGGGGGAGTCAGGAAGAATTCACTGAGCTGAGCTAACACAGGGAGTTTTTAAATTGCCACTAGTTAACAAGTTGAAAGCACTTCCAGTATGGAGCCAAGTGCTTCACATGCATCACCTCATTTAATCCATGTGAGGTTGGCGCTGTTATCATCCCCATTTTACAGATGGAGGAACTGCAATTTAAAGAAATAAGTGACTTGCACAAGAGTCAGAAGTAGTTATTGAGCAAAATCCTCTTGAACACTCGAATACAATTCCTCAGTCACTTTTTTTTTTTTTTTTTTTTTTTGGCCAAATCACATTTCTATTTAAAGCGTCTTTTTGAATTATTCTGTAATGGCACAGAAGTACATCAGTAATCATTTTCTCTGTTGTTTCTACAACCCCTGGTGATGGAACCTTGCAGCTACTCCCAAGAAGAGATAGAGCATTTCGCTATACTTTGAAACTGAGCTGCCTGTGTCACTCATTTTAATCAAAGAAGTAGGGTTGAGCCAGTTCTGAACTTGGGCTCCTGGGAGCTTGGCAACTTCCAACTCGTTGGAATCCTGCTGCTGTCATGAGAACAGGCTGTGACTAGCCTATAGATGCTCCTCATCTGTGTCCCCCAATTACTCCTTCACAGCAGTGAGCCAGCCCCCAGCCACCCACCTGAAGAACAGGCACACATGCACTCACTGTGAATCTGGCTTGGCTCAGCAGCACTCCCAGCTGGTAGGTAGCCTCCTGAACAGCAGTGAATGGATTTGGTTTCAATCCACAAGGTTTTGGTGTAGACTGTTTTGCAGCAAAAACTAATGACGAACACTAGGTTCCACAGAAAACAGTAAAACAAACATTTTTCTGTATGGAATGCTGTGTTTCCAGAATAACCTTCATGGTCACACTGGGCATTGTTTCAGTGAATCTCCAGCTGGTTTCAAGAATCTCAAAGGCTCAGCCATATGGCATAAAACTCATCAGGAGGTTTACTGAGGTTCCCGGCATAGTCCTATAGTGCTATGTATGAACCATGCATATACATAGTGCTATGTATGAACCATAGAATTTGGGGCAATCATATACTCTATTTAGATCTCAGTTGCTATAAGTGACAAAGTTATTTTAAAATAGCAACCTACAAAGTTTTGATCTCAGAACCTCTTTATTCTTGAAAAGTTACTGAGGATGTCCCATAGCTTTTGTTTATGTGGGTTACTCATTGATATTTATATCATATTAGAAATTAAAACTAAGATACAAACTATTAACTTATTTAAAATAACAAGGATCCTATTACATATTAGTGACAATAATAATAACTCAGCTTTTTATGAACAATAACTATAATTTCCAGAACAAAAGAAATATTAAGAAGAATGGCACTGGGTTATATTTTTACAAGTCTCTTTAATTCTGACTTAACAAAACAAAATGATTCTCATGTTTGCTTCTGTATTCAGTGGTTGTGATAACTGGTTCCATGTAACTTCTGGAAAACTGGCCATGCATTGAGAAAGGATGAGAGCAAAAAGGGCAGATAAATAAAGTTGGCATGTTCTGGAAGAAAGCTTTGACCTTGAGGACACCCTGCAAAGGTCTCAGGGACCGTCCCCCACCCCAGAAATATCTAGGTCACTCTTTGAAAATAATTGTTTTAGAGCATCTCTCATCTGACATTTTGTGATTTAAGGAGAACTCTAAACAATTCATTAATTTAAATAATCAAGAATTACCAAAAATTAGCAATCTTGTTTCCTCTAATGTAAATAAAAGTAATTCACTTTTTACTGGATATTTTGAGGTAATTTTTATTCTATAGACTACGTTTATATCTTTATCTATATATTTGAAATTCTAAAAATTAAGTGTAAATCCTTTGGTTCTTCTTTGGTGAAATGGGAAACTAATATATTTGTAGATAATGGACTCTCCTGTCCATCCATATTAGACTATGATCGGCCTAGAGGAATATATACATATGTAAATAAAAAACTATGCAAATTAATCCATATAAGCAAGCTCATGAAAGTGATTTCATTAGTGTAGGTCAAGAAAATAAACATCTGGGGCTTCTCACATGGAATGAAACATTCCCATTTTTTAGGAATAAGTTCTGTAGAAAACAACTCCAGTATTGCCTAAAGCCTTAACCAATGTTTATGCAAATTTGCGCTTTTCTAAATTATTGATTATATTCCTGGCTTAAGAATAAAATCATTCCCTAAATAGAACTTTTCAAAAATGTTGACACCAACGATGAAATATAAGACATTTGGAAGATACAGAAAACAAATTATTCAGATAAGCACCAAATTCATTCAAGTGAAATGCATCTTCTCTATTTGTGTATCATTCCTTTATTCAAACTGAATAAAGAATGAGCATGAGGGCCTCTCTGGTGGCACAGCGGTTGAGCGCTGCGCTGTGGAGCTGTCGGCAGCAAGCGATGCGAGTTCAACGCCCTGCCGGGGAGAATCCCACATGGCGCAGCAGATTTCTCCTGCCTCGCCCGCTGCTCCCCTCAGCAGTGTATTTCTGATCTGCCTGTTCTGCTCCCCGCTCTGTCTCTGGTGAACCCTCTCACTGCCCCACGCCTCTGGCCTGTACCCCATCTTGTACATGTATAAATAAATAAATCTTTTTTTAAAAAAAGAATTAGCATGATGTGGTGATTTTAAAGAAATACCCATGAATTCTTTGCTATTCTTACCCATAAATGTGGAGTTTAATTCCCTTCCCTTGGACTGTGGACTGAGAACCTGGCACACAGAATAAGGCAGAAGTGATACGGTCACCCATGAGATCAGGTTATAAAAGGACCCAGCTTCTGGTTTGGAAGTACTCTCTAGCTCTTACTGTGGTTGTCCTCTCTGGCTCTACTGTTAGTGTATACTCCTCCAAGTTGTGTGCTGAAGGAGGGTTCCATCAAACAGGCAGAGGAACTAAAGCCTGCCGCAACTTTGTGTGAGTGAATTTAAAGTTGATCCCAACAACTGAACTTTTGTTATTGTCTACAATGGTTTCTAACACTGTGCATGATTCAGGGGAATAGGCTGACACCTCCGCAGAAGTATATATCAAAACACCACCCCCATTAGCAAAGCACCCATAGTCCTTTGCTCTAGGCCATGGGGTCCCCGACCCCTGTGTTCCCACTCTCACCATTCCCACACCCCATAACTTCAATTCTGCCATCATATTTAAAAGGATTGTTTTTGTTTATTTTTGTCAGTTCCTTTGTTTGGTTTTTTGTTTTGTTTTTTTTTTGTTTTTTAAAGATTTATTTATTTATACATACAGCTGGGGTACAGGCCAGAGGTGTGGAGCGGTGAGAGGCTTCACCAGAAAAAGAGTAAGGAGCAGAACAGGCAGATCAGAAATACACTGCTGAGGGGAGCAGCGGGCGAGGCAGGAGAGGTCTGCTGCACCATGTGGGATTCTCCCCGGCCAGGCGTCGAACTCGCATTGCTGCTGCCGACAGCTCCACAGCGCAGCGCTTAACCACTGCGCCACCAGGGAGGCCCTATTTTTGTCAGTTCCTTTGTTTTGTTTCTCTTTAGTCCACATGTGAGTGAAATCATTCAGTATTTATCTTTCTCCTTCAGACTTATTTCACTTAGCACAATCCCCTCCAGTTCTATCAATGTCAACACAAATGGCAAGGGTTATTTTTTTATAGTTGAGTAGTATGCCATTCTGCATATATACTCAATCTTCTTAATCCACTCCTCTTTCTAGTTGAAACTTCAGATGAGACCACAGCCCTGAACAACAGCTTGATTATAACCTCATGCAAAACCTGAGCAGAAATCACCTAGCTAAACCATTCTTGATTCTGCATGCTCAGAAATTATGTGATAATAAATGTCTGCTGTTTTAAGCTGCTAAACTTTAGCATAATTTGTTACCCAGCAAAAAATAACTCGTAAACCTGCTATCTTGGAATTGCACATGGCCTAGCAGAACAAACACAGATGGGTTTTCATCCAAATACTGCATATTTCCTACGATGTCTCCAAAGCCTATCTGTTCTAAAAGAGTCAAAATGCCACCTATATTTTCCATGTTGTTCCACGAACTAGAGAAAATGCTTGCAAAGCAATTAGCACAGTGGCTTCATGATTACTGGTTATTTTTATTCTGAATACTGAAGTCTATAGTTAAAGCAAAGATTTTAATTTTTAATTTTTATATAATTTAAAAAGTAAGATTACAAATGCATCTGTTAGGTTCAGCTCAAGTTAGAAATGGTTGTTTATGGACTATGCAAGACTATTAAGTTCTCATTCTTAATGCACACAGAATTGGACTGTTTTCAGCAAATTATAAGCACACACTTAGGTGCATAAGAGACTAATGTTCCTTCTTGTGGATTTTCTGAACAGAGTAGCAAAAAAAGAAGAACTGATTTGATGGTGGTTGGTCTCATACTACCAGTGCCTGGGTTAAACCACTTGATGGTCAACGAGTAAGGCTCTCACATGTTTCAGGGGCCAACCAGATCAGATGCTGTGTAAGTCCTCATGGCAGTGGGAAACTGAAGAATGCATCCCCATCTAAAATTACTCAAATTTAAGCACATCAGAAACCACAATTTTGTGCTGGCCAAAGCAGGAAAAAAAGAAAGAAAGAAGCATATTATGGATTAATTCACCTGAACCCATACAGTCACATCCTAAAAATGAGAGAGGTACATTTCCATACTCTCTGGTGATATGCCACCATATTGCTTTTCTGATGTGGGTAAAATGAATCTAGTTGTCTGTGTGGAAGCCCCTTCCCTCACTTTTGGCAAAGAACAGACCCCAGGATTTTTGTTCTTATCTTAACCTAAATGTGATTAGGTCAGTGATTACAAATCACTATATATGAAAAGCAAGCTCATGGTTGTTAAGATAGTGGGTATGCAGGTGACTTGCACAGACTATCCCTAGTCTCCTCGATGGCAGCTCTCACATTTGGACGTGGAATGTTTGCAGCCCAGCTTGTTGGAGACAAGTTGCCTGAATATCTAAAAATAACTAAGGCCATGCCTTTGATTCCTCAGTAGGTAGGTAGGGATATCTCTGAGATTGCTTATTATTCACACATATTTATTGAATGCCTACCATGTGTAGGTAGATATTCTCAGCATTTTAACATTGGTTAAAAAAAAGATAAGAATACCTGCTCTCAATGAGAATACTGAATGCATTCTAGAAGGGGGAGACCATAATAGATAATAGGCATAGTGAGCAGACGAAATAAACAGATGAAATACATACTACCTAAGAAAGTAATATGGGGTGTATGTGTGTGCATGTGTATGCATGCATGCAGTGGAAAAATACAGAAGTAGAATAAGGAAAGAAGTATCTGAAGTCTTGGGAGGGTAGTTAGATGGCAATCTTAAATAGGTGGTCAGTGAGAGCTTCACTGGAAAGATAACATATGAACCAAGACACAAAACTGATGAAGAATTTAGCCAAGAGCCTATCTGTAGTAGAGGGTTTCAAGTAGAGAGAACAGAAAATGCAAAGACCCAGCGTTGGAATGATGTCTGGTATACTAGAAGCACAATGAGAAGTCCAATATGACTGGAACAGAATGGACAAGAAGGAAGGACAGGATGTGGTCAGGGGTATATAATATGGAATGATGCAGACTATTGTTTGGAATTTGGTTTATACTCTGAGTGAGGGCTTTGAGCAAATAAATGAAAAGATCTGGTATATGCATATTAAGAAGATTATTCTAGTTCCTATGTAGAAAGTGTTTATGTGGGGATTGATAAAATTTAAAGAAAGGGATCCAGTCAGAAGACTCTTGTATCAATCAAGAAAGAGACAGTGGTACTTTAGAGCATGGTGGAAGCAAAAGAGGTGGTGAGAATTTGTAGAGTCGTAGAACTATTTTGAAGTTATAGCTAACAGGATTTCTTGTAGCATGTGAAAGAGAGTGGACTATATGCAGGTTTTGGAAAAAGGAAAACAGATAAGGAGTTTAGTATCGTACATATAATTGGATATATAAAGACTGGTGTTTGGGAGAGACCGCTGGAATGGAGATAAATATTTTTGGAACAACAGCATTCTAATAATATTCAAAATCCAGAAATTTTATGAGATATTTAAAGAAATAAAGAGTAGAAGAACTGAGTACTCTTGTATTATTAATTCAGTTTGAAGAGGAGACTGAGATAAAATCAGAAGTTAAATAATAAGGAAATCTAGAGAGAATGCAGTCAGTGATATCACAGAAGGAAAGGAGAAGGGGATAATCAACAGTGTCAAATGATCCTGCTGTAGTAGGTTACATACAATGAGACCTTAAGAGTGCCCGTTGAGTCAGCAATGTGCAGGTAATTGGCAACCATGCAAAAGCAGTCTTGGTGGTATCATGGAAGGGAAAGGCATTCTGGAATGGTTTTAAGACAAATAGGGTAATCTCATTTACAATTTACTAGGAGTAAACTTAACAAAGGAGATGAAAGTATAAGATGTTATTAAAGAAATAGAAGAAGGGCCCTCCCTGGTGGCACAAGGGGTTAAGCACAGCGCTATGGAGCTGTCGACAGCTGCGGCGCAAGTTCAATGCCCAGCCAGGGAGATTCCCACATGATGCAGCAGACCTCTCCTGCCTCTCCTGCTGCTCCCCTCAGGAGTGTATTTCAGTTGATCTGCCAGTTCTGCTCCCCACTCTGTCTCTGGTGAACCTTCTCACTGCCCCATACCTCTGGCCTGCACCCCAGCTTGTATGTATAAATAAATAAATATTAACAAAAAAAAAAAGAAATAGAAGAAGACACAAAGAGATGGAAAAATAGTCCCTGCTCATGGGCTAGAAGAATTAATGCTGTTAAAATGGCCACCTTACCTAACAATATACAAATTCAAAGCAATCCCCATCGAAGTTTCAATAACATTTTTCAAAGCAATAGAACAAACATTACTAAAATGTACATGGAATCAAAAATAGTCAAAGCTTTCCTGATAAAAAAGGAGGAAGAACAGATATATCATGCTCCCAGACTTTGAACTATAGTAGAAGCTATAGTAATCAAAACAGCATGGTATTGGAATAAAAGTAGATATTCAGATTAATGGAATAGAAATGAGAACCCAGAAATAAACCCACACTTATATGGACAGCTGACCTATGGAGAAAAAGTCTATTCAACAAACGGTGTTTAGAACACTGAACAACCACAAGCAAAAAGAATTAAAGTAGACACCATCACACATCCTACACAAAAGTTAACTAAAAATGGATTAAAGACTTGAATG
This sequence comes from Scalopus aquaticus, assembly GCA_004024925.1. Taxonomy (NCBI): domain Eukaryota; kingdom Metazoa; phylum Chordata; class Mammalia; order Eulipotyphla; family Talpidae; genus Scalopus; species Scalopus aquaticus. Next base: position 24,416 of record PVIJ01015590.1, read on the forward strand.
TATAAACTGAAATCAAAACAAACATAAAAGAAAACATACATAGGCAAAACACTCTAAGACACTGGCTTTAGGGCAGTTTGGGGGGACTCCAATCCAAAGGCAAAGCAACAAAAGCAGTAATAATTAAATGGGGTTACATAAAGCTAAAAAGCTTCTGCAGAGTGAAAGAAACTATCATTAAAAATAAAAGATACCTTCCCAGATGGGAGGAAATATTTGCCCATCATAAAACTGACAAGGGGATAACATATAAGATACACAAACATCTCATGCAACTCAAAAAAATAATGTGCAGAAGAGCTACAATAGACACTTCTCCAAAGAAGACATACAGATGATCAATAGGCATATGAAAAATGCTCATCATCAGTTATTGCCAGGGAAATGTGACTCAAAAGCACAGTGAGATACTATCTTACATCTGTGAGAATGACCCATATCAAAAAGACCAGAAATACAAGTGTTAGAAAGGATACAGAGAAGAAAGAACCCTTATACAGCATGGGGATATAGACTGGTTTAATCCTATGAAAAACATTACAGAGGTTTCTTAAAATATTAAAAATAGATATACCACATGATCCAGCAATTCCACTCCTAGGTATTTATTCAAGGAATGCAAAAAAACTAATTCAAAGTGATATATGCACTCCTATGTTCATTACAACAGCATTTTCAATAGCCACACTGTGGAAACAGCCTAAGTGCTCAAGCATAAGTGAGTGGATTAAGAAGATGTGGATTAAGAAGATACATACGTGCACACAGTGGACTACTACTCAGCTATTAAAAAAGATGAACTCTTGCCACTTGCAACAACATGGATGGAACTGGACAACAGGGTCATGCAGGGTGAAATAAGTCAGAAGGAGAAAGACAAATACTGGATGATGTCACTCATATGTGAAATATAGAGAAACAAAACAAAGGAACAAATAAAGCCAAACTAAAACAAATCCTAGAACTGTGTCTGTAGAATTGAGGCTACCAGAGCTGGAGAGGAGGGTGGAAAGCAGGGTATGGAGGGAGACCTATGGTTCATGGTGAGGTTTATGGGTGCACCTCTGTGTGGGTATGGTGTGATGACATGAATCTTACAACTGAATTCCTATCCTTGGAATCACATGCAGTGTTGGAAACCAATGTTATCTCAACAAAATAATAATAATAAATAAAAAAGACAAATGAGACTCAAGGTGACTAAAGGCATTTTCTGCACAAGGTAACAAAGAAGTGATAGGATAGCAAAGGGGAACAAGGTTCAATGGATAGCAGGAAGGTCTGGTTTTGTTTTGCTTGAACTTGGAAGAAATATCGGCAACATGCTTGTAATATTAATGGGACTGAGCTGCAGAGAACTGAACACTAAAGATATGAGGGAGAGAGGGCATACTGCTAGAGCTAACCCCTGAGTGGGCAAGATGAAGAAATTATATTTAGATGGGAGCTGGTAACAGCAGGGGCAGAGTGTGTGGGTGTGGGTGCTCGTGGGTGTCATAGTGGGGAGAGCATGCTAAGTTCTCTTCTTATGATTCAGTTTTCTTAGTGAGGTGGGAACAATGTCCTCTATTGAGAGGGAAAGCAGAGAGGAGGTGTTGAGAAAATCAGAAGACATAGGAAGAAGTTGTTGTTTTAGAGAGAGGGAGAATGAATGAACCAGGTGAAATAATATTATCTATCAACATTCAAGACACTGGAAGTTTAGTCAAGAATTTAAAGGTAGAGCAGTTCATGTGAGGCCAAGGGAGGATTCACTTGAGCTAGCTGAAGTGGGTTTTTTTCTCTGTATCCAAAAAGCTTTGGCTAGAATATAGAATCCCATGGAAACAGTTTGCCTTCTGGGAAATCTGTGGGTGGCAACTTTTTATTTTGATATTTCAGTAATGAAAACTAGGGCACCATTATGTGTTACTCTCTGTTGTTTGCATCAAAGGCGGGGGGGAACTAACTCATCTTAGCACAGCTTAGCAAACTTAGTCCAAATCATTAAGGATTCACAAGTTTGATCTGGAAAAAAATATGTTTCAAAACTCTAAAAACAATTTTTGAACTATTTGCTGTTTTGCCTTGCCTGTCATTTCCAGTGCTTCAATAGAATGTAGTGCTGACAATATAATGCCTAGTTGCAGGACCTTTGCAGAACCACACTGATAAGCTTCTATAAACATCACATTTGTTTTATTGTTTCAAATAGCATAATTAAGTTTGAAATGAAATACCCTTTAAGAGCACAAGATTGCTTCCTGTCATAGACTGAATGTTTGTGCCCCAGCAAATGGATGACAACATGCTAATAATGTTAGCAGAAGTGACCATGAGAACTGAAAATTGAAGCTGTAGGAAAGAGAGGGTGGACTTCCCTCTCCCTAATAGTCTGGCTTTGGGAGGTTGGGCCTTTGGGAGATAAAAAGAACATGAAGATGGAGGCCTCATGGTGGGATTAGTGGCTTTATAAATGACTCCAGAGAATCTCTAGCCCCCTCTATCATGTGAGAAACAGCAAGAAGATGGCCATCTATGAGGCAGGAAGTGGGCCTTCATCAGACCCCATATCTGCCGGTAAGTTGATCTTGGACTTACGGTTTTCAGAATCATGAAATGAAAATTTCTGTTGTTTATAAGCCACCCAGTCTATTGTGTTAGAGAAACTCAAGGGGACTAACACACACACATACACACACACACACACACACGTTTCTGAAGACACATGACTTCTCAGGTTATAAAAGTGGCAGGGGGAATAGGTATATTTTTACTAGAATATTGATGATAAATGATAACGATATTCATGACAAGTTTGCCATTTGCCAAACACGATGAAATATTTTAAATGATCTCTTTATATTCAGCCTAACACTATGAATGGCTTATTTGATCAAGAAAGCCTTTCTGGGGCCTCCCTGGTGGCGCAGCGGTTGAGTGCTGCGCTGTGGAGCTGTCGGCAGCACGCAATGAGAGCTCAACGCCAGGCCAGGGAGCATCCCACATGGTGCGGCAGACCTCTCCTGCCTCGCCCGCTGCTCCCCTCAGCAGTGTACTTCTGATATGCCTGTTCTGCTCCCCACTCTGTCTTTGGTGAACCCTCTCGCTGCCCCGCACCTCTGGCCTGTACCCCAGCTTGTATGTATAAATAAATAAATCTTTAGGAAAAAAAAAAAAAGAAAGCCTTTCTGGGTTTGCATAGAAGATGCTTTCATAATCAAACGTCTCTCCTATGGATTTTCCTCAGTTCTTTAGTCATTATCAAAATTAGGGGCTTTTCAAATGAAGAAATCTTCAGTTATGTTAAGCCAAATGACTGACACTAAGGGAAGCTCAGAGAAGGGAAACTTGAGAAGAGTTAGGATGTTCCTGACCTATGAGGAATTAGCCTTTGTTCATATCTTCCTTTGGCTCTAAAATATATTCCACTTGAATGGAAAAAAGAGTGCCTGAGTCTATAAATGTCTTTATAAACATGAGATGGCTTCTGATAAGAAGGCTTTAAATCTCTAGTCCATCTTAAATCCCTCTATCCTGAACAACTTGAAAACAATCTTTGGCATATTTATGAAGTATTCTAATTTGTTTGATCATGACTTCATATCCGTTTTCCTTGTTTTTTGAAATGCATTTTAATGTAGCAGTGTTACATGTCTGACTCACATGTATTACATGTAATATACATGGCATGATATCATTAGATATATTTCACAATAGCCACTACCAACACTACATCTTAATAACCTCTAGTCTGCTAGGCATTTTTAGACACTATTGGAGAAAATAGTAGTATCACAGTTTTACAGATTAAGAATTGGAGATACAGAGAGGTTGAGATTCCTGTTTCAGTCAACCAGTAAGTTGCAGAATTGGGACTGTCTCCTTTGCCTATCTCCAAAATGTCTTCTTGGTTATGTTTTGGGGTGTCTCAGTATTACTAACTGCCTTGTTCAAATGAGATCCACAAGAAACTCTGAGAGCAGTGCGATGAAGATGTTGAGAATTTGTGATGTTGTCATTTTAGTTTTATTCTGTTGCAAAATGTGAGTGAATCCTACTGTCTTTGGAATTTGACTGTTCCAGAACTCACTCTGGACTGGGGTTATGCCAGGTGAGTATTGGCCTGCACCTATCAGGTATTACATACTCCAGGCATCCAAAGAGCTGGCCCTCAAAGTTCTCAATTCATCTAGAAAGAGTTCTCTAACTCTAGCTCAGTTGGCACTTTTATGGCAGGGAGTGTTTTGTTCTGCCCAACTCCCCAGAGACTCAATGTTATAAAAAGTAACCTAGATTCTAAAGAATACAATAAACCATTTCAAAAGGAAATGACAGTCATAGAAAGGGGATCTCTTTCAAAACTGCATCTAAATTGAAAAGTCTGACAGGCCCAGCTAGAGCCAAGGCAGGATGCTGCTGATGAAGCAATGGCCAAAGAATAGCTATTATCTCGCCAGTATCTAGGGTTCCTATGTTTCCATCGCTCTTAGCTGTGAAACAGGCTAGTGATTGTTCTCCACATTTGGATACTTGAATCTCATTCAAGTAAATGTGCAGAAAGGACTATAAATTTAGAACCAATCATTTGACATTATCTGAACAAAATCAGCAGAGATCTAATTTAGCCAAAGAAAAATTTCTATCCAAATGTCAGTCATCTGGGTAACCTTGAGAGCAAGGATGCCTTCACCACATGCTACTGAGCACATAGTAAGTGTTCAATTAATCCTTAACTTTATGAATGTATGTATGCATGCATAAAAAGGGTGTTCCCCCTTTTAATTGAAATATTAGGGCATGGTTATTACCAGAATAATTTGGTCAAAATCCACTCTGTTATTACAAAGATTGCCAAAATATTGTTTAAAGAGAAATCTCTTTTAGAAATTCAGATCGTACTCTAAGAAATACTCTACTGGTAAGGAAAAAAAATCTGTGAGAAACTATAAACACATTTTCTAATGTATTAATCTTTCAGGTTCTTGATTAGGAATCTCTTGACAGCAATAGGCCAAGCTAACTTCTCCATTCTCTGAATGTTTTCACCTTATAATTTAGCATTTTGATAAACTGTTTCAAATTGTAAACATTAGATAATTTTCCTGTATATGATTTTAAAAGCACATTAAAAATTATATCTGAATTCAAACATACGCGATTATTGTGAAGACATAGTGAAATATCCATATGAAAATGTTTAGCAAGAAACCTGGCACTTATTAAGAGCTCCCTCAATGTTAGATAATATTATTTGTTGTTATTGTTGAAAATGCAAATAAAATGCAAAAAAAATCCAATCACATATTTTGACTTTGCTAAAATATGAGATAGCATGTTTTTTTTCCTCCAAAAGCAGTGACAAGGAATTATCATCTTTTTCAAATTTTCTCCAATTTATATGTAGGGATTTCTGATCTGTGTGTTGAATCAGTTCTCCCCCCCCCCGCCCACACACACACTACATACATATTTCCCCTTATAGCACAACTCAAACATACATAAACATAAGTGTAAGAATCTTCCTCCTTTGCATTATCTACAGCCTATTATTTTTCTTATCTTCAAAACTCCCCAAGAAATGTCCCTTTGAAACTCAGAAAATATTACAACAGATTTCAAAGTTCAGTAGGATTTATTTGTACATCCAAAGATCAAGTTTAGCCTCAGAGCATTAACACCAGGAAGTAGTCAACAGGATTTCACAGCATTTTCCCCTGTAGAGATGAGGCAATTTAATGGGAAATTGTCAAGATTCATTCAGACTCAAGTTTGTAGAATGAAACTTCATAGTACAAGACAGTCAGGCAACTTAGCAGAGGTTCAGCTCATTGCACATAGAACCCCAAATAAGACATCCCAAATTGACTAATATGCATGGGGAATTCCGGGTTCCCCTCCAAAACTGTATTTTGACTTCATGACCTATTTCACACAAATATCCTGTTTAATTTATGATCCAATTCTCATTTGTATCCCCCTCCCCACTTCACATCACATTTATAGCTCCTGAAGTTTTTAAAGTCAAAGTACACAGAAAAAAAACTTACTTGAAAAAGGAGAAAACTTAGAGCTCTCTTAGCTGAAGACAAATATTTCTACAAAGTTATGGACACTTTTCTGGGAATTAGTTGCTAAAAAGTCTATTCAATTAAAGTGACAGGGAATGGCAGCTACTGTTCAGTGGTTTGGTGAGAGACTTCTGTGTCACTGTGACAGATATTATAGGTAAAGGATGGGATGAGAAAAGCAGTAATTGTTGGCAGTGCCTACACAGAATTGGTGGAGATGTTTACTAGATTAGGATTTGGGAAAAAAAGTGCATTACTTGATCAAATCTATGGCTCTAGACAGACCACCATCTCTCTTGGATACCTTTCCTCACAAACAAACTAGGGATCATAGCATCTGTCCCAAGTCCCAAGGCTATTGAAAATATTAAAGAGAAACTGCATGGGTTGGGGGATGGTATTATCACGATGCTCTCACATAGTGAGATGAGCTGCTTTTAAATGAATACATTGCCACACTACAGGGAAACTGGTCATCTTATAATCTGCCAAATTCTGAGACTTCTACTAAGGAAATTTTTCTTTCTCCCCCAAGCTCACTGATACCTTCTAACTCTACTGGGTTTTCTACTTGTTCTGAACTTCCCAATATATCAGTTTTCTTGCCCAAGGTAGGAGAAGCATTGACCATGCTTATTAAATTAATCCCTATATCATAACCATTGTCTGAAAGCCATACCACACAACGAACAAGTGGACTACCCAAATGCAATGATGACGTCATCTTTCTACTTGAAAGCCTCTCGTGGGTTCTTGGTCACATATTGGATAAATTCCAAATAATTTTTAAAATCAAAATTGGACACAACAATCTGGAGGACTGGGACAGTTTCTGGGATGATATTACAGGTCATGAAAATGATCTTAAGTTCTTGGGCACCAAGATAGGATAAAAACCATGGTTTTAGAAAGATTCATCCAGTAAAATTTGAGATATTAAAATGGAATATAGAAGAATCTAAGAGCAGGGAGCTGTAGGGACAGAAACTGCCAACCATCAACCTACAGGTCTGGTTTAACCTACAGACATTACTCATTGAAAATACTTAAAAACTGGGAGATTTCTGATGACTTATGAAAAAAAATCTAGATTTGATGACAATAACCTCCTGGAGTTGAGTGGAGGCTGCCTGCTACCAATGTTCCAGATGCTGCTGCTGGTCTGATTGACTAATGCATACAACCTAACAGGTTTTGGAAGGATTTCATTTTGCACTGACTAAGAAGCTATAGTGGCCAAGGAGGATGTGATGAAGGCTTAACCAGAGCAGTGCTTATGGAGTGGGACAAGAGCAGAAGCTCAGAGACATACTGAAGGCGGATTTGTAGAACCTCTTAAAGATTCAGAAGAAAGAGTAAGGTAGTGTCATTTTCATTAATAACACCTTTCAGACTTCTGGATTGATGGACTGCCATTTATTCCCTGTCAATTGGAGGTCAAATTTTCACATTTAGAAATGAGTTTGAAAATGCAATGTAGGGCCCTGTGTAGCGACTTCTATGTTTAGAGACCTCAGATCTATTTTTTTTTAAAGATTTATTTATTTATGCATACAAGCTGGGGTACAGACCAGAGGTGTGGGGCGGCGAGAGGGTTAACTAGAGACAGAGTGGGGAGCAGAACAGGCAGATCGACAGAAACACACTGCTGAGGGGAGCAGCAGGTGAGGCCGGAGAGGTCTGTCACATCAGATCTATTTTTTTTTTAAAAGACAAGCTAGAAATTGACCCAATTATAAATGCTGACAATTAAGTAATGCCTATGGGTCCCACAGGACCTGCGGTTCTACATTTGGCAATTTCTAACCCTGGGAATGCCTGCCTTCAGATTTTTTTTTAGGTTTATTATTAGAACAACTGGCCTTAGAAATTCTGATAAAGTTCCTAGCTTCTCTTGTGTGGCCGTGAACAGATTAGCAACCCAAATCTAAGCTGCAAAATAGATTTCTGCAGGGAAACTGGCAGATCCTGCTGAGAGACGAGTGAGTTGTTCTCAATTAAGGGGTTTTAAGAGCAACATTTTTTCTAAAAATAAGACCTTAAATAGCAGTTCTATTTTTAGACCATGTAGAGAAGAGCATGCATTGAAGTATGCACACATCGTACAGGTTTTCACACACACACCCCTCCCCTTCCTTTGTAAAAATAAAATTTATGTGAGACAGAATTGAACGTTTCCCTTAAAGTGGAAAGAACAAATGATTTAGTCTGATCATTTAAATAGCATGCATTAAAAACTTAATTAATGATGGGGAAGCTGCAACTTCTCTCTGCCTCTTTCTCTAAGAGACAAAGAGAGAGGGAGGGATATGGAGAGGAAAGAAGATGGGAAGGAATGGAAATGCAGTCTTTTCCTTGACATAGGATAATTAAATTTATCGAGACACCATTAGAAATTAGCTGAAAAAAAAAAAAAACAAGTGGGAGTGCAAAAACTAAAACAAAATAAAACAAAAACCCCCACAACACTTCTGTAGAGTAAAGCAACCCATCAATAGACTGAAAAGGCATCATACAGAGTGGGAGAAATTATTTGTAAAACATCTATCTGATAAGGGGTGGATAACCAAAAGGTATCAAAAAAAACCATACAATGCAACAACAATAAAAAAAATATCAGACAATACTATCAAAAAATGGGCAGGGGATTTGATAGCCATTTTCAACATGAAGACATATAAATGGCCAACAGGCAGAGGAAAAGGTGCTCAGCATCACTATCTGGGAAGTGCAAATTGCAACCACAATAGAATTACATTAAAATCATTATTAACCAAAAAGAAAAAGAAAAAAAGGTAACAAGTTAAAGGAGAACCCCAGTGAACTGCTGATAAAAATGTAAATTGGTGGAAGCACTATGGAAAACAGTATAGAAGATACTCAAAAAATTAAAAATAGAGCTACCTGACCTTCCTCATGTCCTAGGGATCAAGTCTCAGCGCTATCATCTCTAGGGCCTGAATTCTATAACCAGTCAAGGAGCTAACCTACATTTGGCACAGCAGACCTCTCCTGTCATGCCTGCTGCTCCCCTTAGCAGTGTATTCTACTTGTTCTGCTCCCCACTCTGCCTCTGGTGAATCTTCTCCCCTGCCCCACTACCTGCACCTCTGGCCTACACCCCAGATCTTCTATGCAAAAATTAAAAAAAAATAGAGCTATCACACACAAAAAAACAGAGTTACATATCCTAAGGGGAGGATGGGAGTGGGTGAAATGGGCAAAGGGATCAAAAGGTATAAACTTGGAGTCATATGACTAGTAAGTTCTGGAGAGATGATGTACAGTGTGGTGAACATAGTTTTATCACTGTTTTGCAAATATGAAAATTACTAAGAAAGGAGAGAACCTCTTATCACACACAAAAAAAATACAACTCTGTAAGGTGACATATTGTAATTAACTTTACTATGTTAATTACTTGTCAATGTATACTATATATATATGTATGCCATATATATGCATATCAAATTATGCTACATACCTTGAAGCAATATAATACTATACATTAATTATATCACAATAAATATGGAATAAAGGAAATTAGACTGCTAATATTCTTGGGGGAAAGTTTCCTTTTTGACATTGAGAATAGATTTGCCAAAACTACAATATAGAATTTTCATTTTAAGTTTGCTTTATTTTCTCAGTACTAGAATTAAACAATGTTAATATTGACCTGAAATCTTTATTTTTTTTGACCTGAAACCTTTAAAACAATATTCTTTGATATATTTTTTGTCATCTTATTTGTCTTCAGAATTCAATATTAAATAGTGGCTTTCTTATAATGCACCAAACTTGGGAAGATAATTAGTGATGTAAAAGGGGCTTGCTTCTAAATGGTCTCTTTAAATCTCTCCTTTTGTGATAAACTAAACCATTTCTGGTTTCCAGTCTCTTCCTTCCAACCAAATAAACAGCAACTGATACCAAGAATTGTCCTACAAGTATTTTCTATCTATCTGTCTTTCTTAGTGATAGATAAAGCTCAGTACAATGATGTCCTCACCAGAATTAAAAATCTGATGGCTAATTATTAAGAAGAAAACGTAAGGGCAGGGAAGGTGAGCTAGTATCTGCATGAGAGCATGGGTGGAGGGTGAGTGAGGTGTGTGGCATATAGAGGGTGAAGTTGTGCTCACAAAATTATTTAGTTATGGAAACAGTTGGGAAATCAATAAATTTTGAGTGTGTGTTGGGGGAGAAAACCAAAAAATGATACTTAATTCAATAGTGTATGACACGGGAATATTTTTTTTTCAAAAAGATATTTCCTTTAAAAACTGAACAGAGGAAAAGTACCATATTGCATACAAGAGACTGACTGAATGATTTACTAAGAAGAAATATAGTGAGTTGGAACAAATGTCACTTGTTCTCTTACCCTTTTGCTAAGCAGTAGGTAGGATTAGCTCATATCTCAGTCACATTGTGGATAAATCTGAACTTAACTTCAGTTTTGAGAAATCTGGCTTGCATGGAAACTGTTGAAAATAATATTAAAATATATGACTTAGGATGGTCTATCTGGAAAGAGGAATGTGAATAAATCTATAATCTCCATTTCTCATAATGTGCCAGGGACTTTGCAGCCACAATTTCTAACTCTGTCATTTTATATTGGCACTGACTATGGATCATGCAGAAACTCTGCTGCTCTGTCTTCTCCTCTAGCATTCAATTTGGCCTTTTGGCAAGACCAGGTACTCAGTGTCTTCCAGAGGGGAATTAAATCTCCCCTCCTAGTTATTGAGCAGCCATCTTTATAACTCACTGGAAAAATATTACTTGGAAGAGTGGACATGGGGTCACTCAACACATACCCTTGATGACCAGGTTGGTAGAAGAAGCATTGATATGAGCAAGAAACACCCGCCTTCAACTTTTGGGAAGGTCAGAATGGACTTCGCTAGGGATGTCCTAGAGAGCAGGAATTAACATTCCTAGACTCTTTTTCAGAAAGCTCCCATAACAGTAATTTATTATTTAAGCATATTCCTATACTTTTTATCATCTCTCCCTCCTTTTAGCTCTCATAGTTGGTCATACTGAGTGCCAAGAGTATTCTAAGCCATATTCTTGTCTCCATACCCTTCTCTGATGAGAATCAATTTCTAGAATATAAAAGAGTAGATACTGTTTTTATTAGACAATTCTTTGTTTCTTAGCCATGATCTGGCCAGAAACTTTCTTGGAAGCACACTTTTAGAATAACCTCAAAGTTAAAGAACAAGGTAAAAATAACGATCATTCATAGTACCATATATTTAAATCACAGATAAAGAATTGTCCTGTAATAACAATAACCATATAATTCTGCCTATTCTATCTGTCCATCTTTCTATCTGCATACTTATCTGGGCCATTTCTAAATTTCTAAAGCTAAAGAGAAGACAAGACATTGAATATTTCAATAACCTTTAATGCATCCTGTGTACTAGAAATCTTTAAAGGCCACTGGTTTGAATTTCTATGAAAAGAAAGTGCTGATGA
>PVIJ01015591.1:0-35881 GCA_004024925.1 Scalopus aquaticus
AGCGATATGGATGGAATTAGAGGGAATCATACTCAGTGAAATAAGCCAGAAAGAAAAAGAAAAATATCGAATGGTTTCACTTATAACAGGACTATAGGGAGGCCAGGTGGGAGAGAGACACTCAGCGGTGGGGGAGGGGGGGAGGGAAGGATAAGGGCACAAAATGGAAGAGAGGAGAATACAGGGGACCATGGAGATGGATCACGGGTGAATTGGTGGTGGGTTGCCCAAGGGGAATACAAAATGTAAAAGACATAAATAACAATTAAAAAAAACAAAAAAAAAAAAGACCAAAAAAAAAAGTATTTTACACATAATCAGAGACTCAGAGAGTATATATAACCTGTCCAATGATAGTCATGCCAGAATTGAAACAGCCTGACTCCAACATTAACACTCTCTTCAGCATTTAGTCTGATGCTGGATGAGGAAATTAAAAAAACAATATACTAACTACATCCTTCACCTCCAGAAGAGGATAGTGCGGCCAAAACCATTTATTCTCTTACAATATGCCTTAAAGCTGGGTCAGTGATAGTTCCCCAGTACACCAATAACACTGGTCAACAGTGAGATTGTTAATGATTTAAAAAGGCCCTAATCTATAGTATCTTGGTGTGCTGAATATGAATAGAACCCTGAAAATTTTTTATTAGCTCTCGTTTTGAAGATATTTCATAGAATTCATTTTATGTTTCACCGTGTAAATTTATCCAGTAGGACTGTAGCAACATCCTAAATCAGCCTAGAATGATGGAATATTGCATCGCATTGCATAATACCATCATGCCCACATCATCCAGAGTTGATTGCATCATTTTCAGATGCAATGCAGTATTATTGCCAGGCGGCAGCTGAAGTAAGCTGATGTCAGCAGTGCGCCAGATAAAGCCCTGTTGGAAATGTTGAGCATTAAAAATATTTCAGACTTTGTGCGAGACAGTTTAAGCTACTGTTCCATAGAACTGTTATTATTTTATCCATTTAGGCACAATACAGAATAGTAATGCCTCGAAAGTGCGTTAATAGCATGGACAATTTCTGTTCTATTTGTAGGGAAGTGACATTTGCCAACCAGAAGAAACGTATCACTTCTCAAGTGAAGAAGCCTTATCATCTTTACTTCGGATGCAAGGTTGGTGACCAAGACAAGCCGTGAGCCCCGCATACATGCTGTGCTACATGGACAACACAGCTTTCACAGTGATTAAATGGCAAAAGACCATCAATGCCGTTTGCAGTCCCCATGGTGTGGAGAGCGCCAAGCAACCACATAAAAGACTATTGCTTCTGCTTGGTTCCTCCTCTTTCCAATAGAATAATGAAGCAAAAGAAGTAGAGAAGAGTCTACCCAAACATTCTGACTGCACTGAGACCAGTTCCACATGGTAAGGGACTTCCTGTTCCAGAACCTCCAGCAGAATATTCTCTTGATTCATCTGATGAGGACAAGGGTGAGCCCCCCTGTTCTTCTCCTATTCCATCAGCATGCAGTGATCCAGATTTTCACTGTGGTGCATCATCAACTCCACACAGATGAACACAGGAAGAACTCAATGACCTGGTTCGTGATTTGGTCTTATCCAAGAACAAGGCAGAATTGATACGATCAAGACTCCAACAACGCAATCTTCTAGAAGACGATGTCTCAATTACTTTCTATCGAAAGCGCCACCAGCAGCTGGAGCCTTTCTTCAGAAAGTAAAGTACTCTGGTATTCTGTTTCAATATTGAGGGCCTCATGAATGCCTTAGAAATCACTTATGACCCACAAGAATGGAGACTATTTCTAGACTCCTTGAAACTGAGTCTTAAGGCTGTGCTTTTGCACAATGGAAACCGTCTTCCATCTATTCTATTCCTGAACAGCTATAGAAGAGACAAGTGAAGAAATCTAAGAAGTAGTCTATGACTTGATTTTTTTAATTGTTATTTATGTCTTTTACATTTTGTATTCCCCTTGGATAACCCACCACCAATTCACCCGTGATCCATCTCAGTGGTCCCTTGCGTTCTTTTCTACTCCATTTTGTGCCCTTATGACTTGGTTTTTTACAGGTATTAATCATAGGCCTGTTGCTATTGGCATGCATTTCATGATGTAAACATCAATTTATTGCAGATTACAATAAAACTAGAGCCAAAATTAGAATTTGACTGTCATATTTGTGTTGAGCACATACAAATTGATAGGAAATGACCAATTTTACTTCAGTAACATGACTTTTGTAAAAATTTGTTGACCAGTGTAATTTAACAGGAAAGTTTTATCATAAGCCATTTGTTTTTCTTCATTTGATGCAGAAATCTCTTTTCTCAGCAATGGGACTTTCTGCTCCAATTGCTATGGCTAATATTCAACTATTGCTATTATAATTTTCTTGGAGTTATTATAGGACACTTGCTTTTGTTTGAACCTAAAATCATTTGAAGGAAATGGAGGGTTAGGAATATGAATGTATTATTTTTAAGGGTAAATTTTTATTCATACATTCAATACTATTTGTTAAAGCTTGATACATGCCAGATTCTGTTTTAGGTACTGAGAACAGAGTACCGACAGTTTTAGAGATGATATGAAATAGTTAGATTCTAAATGTACTTTGAAAGTAGAGCTAATAGGTTAGTTTAGCATCATTAACAAGCTTTACTTCACAATGACTATATCCAGATAATTAAGCTATGTGCTAAAAAAAAAAACAGAACAAAAAATAAAATATACCTTCCCCTTTCTGACTCTTAGAATATTAGATAGGCAAAGAAATACTACTCAGTTATCAAAAAAGGTAAACTCTTCCCATTTACAGCATCATGGATGGAGCGGGAGGGGATTATACTAAGCCAAGAAAGTCAGGAGAAAGAAATACAGGATGGTGCCCCTTACATACAGAGTGTACAGAAAAACAAAGGGTCAGCTAAAGCCAAACTTAGAACTAACCCTAGAACGTTGACTATAGAACTGAGGCTACCAGAGGGGGAGGTGAAGGGACAAGAGTAAACTGGGGAGGAAGCACAATGAATTATAGTGGAGGACTATGGTGTCTTGGTGGTGGTATGGTATGGTAACAGCACCAGAGAGGGGAGATCCTGCACTTCTAATACACAAACAGTGATTTAAGCCAATGTTACCTCAATTATAAAGAAGTGTAAACAAGGGAAGAGAGCAAGAAGCAATGAGATATATATAAGAAATGACATCAGATCAATTTTGACTGGAGTAGATTCTTCCTATAGGGGAGGAAGGGATGAAAAGGGTTAGGGAAAGGGAAAGAAAGGGCCAGGTTCTGGAAGAAATGGAGTGACAGGGGCGTTTGTATCCGAAGGAAGTCTCAAAGTCCTCTGAGCAGAAATAGACACAGGGACACAGTGTTTTAGGAAGCTAGGTCTCGCAGCAGGATGTAGGATGGAGCGATGACCCACGAACTACCTGCTATATCCTTGAGTCAAATAACTTTATTTCCGTACTTTTTGAAGTAATTGTCCTATATTTAAAGGATACTTTTGGCAAAGTGGCCCTTTTTAATGCTTTTAGAAAGTACCCTTTTATTATGAGTGAAAGCACCCATAATAATTTGGAGAAATAAACATCTAGTCCATCACATCAGTCACTTCAGTCCAGCTGAGTCATAGTCACCAGTGTCACACCTAGGTCAACTGCACATGAGACAGTTGCTATGCATATAAAAGGCAGTAGCTTAGCATGTGCAGGCACAACTATTTTACATGGATCAACTCAGTTAAACCAGACACTGCAGGGGGATATATGTTTATTATCCATCCTCATTTAATAGACAGGAAACTATAGACAGAAAGGTGAAGTAACTTGCTCAGAATCACAAACCTAGTGAGTGGAAGAGCAAGGATTTGAACCCAGGCAGTCTAGTTACAAAGCTTAGCTTCTCTACTCTTGGCTGTAATACAAACCTTGATTACATCCTTGGCTACCATACTACACTATGTCTCCAATTGCATAAAATGATTTTTAAAATTCACGTGCAGATGACAGTATCATCAATATTCAGTCCTGCATGAGCTTATGAGATGGCCATCACACTATCCTCAGACACATCTGAGGCTGCTATACCATTCCCCATTTTCCATTCAATCAAGCTAGAAAATATATATATATATATAATATATATATATTATATATATAATATATAATATATATATATATATATATAAAATATATATATATTGTGTCTGAAGAGAAAGAGAAGCAGAGAATACCCTATAGCTGCAATGGAGAATAACTAATTTGATGATTTATCTCCTCTACACTCACTCCCTGCACTTTTATCCTTACATAAAAAAAAGAGCTCTTTTATTTTTGTTCAAAGAATATGAGTTCATTAAATGAAGAATCTGGGTGGAACTTATGTAGGTATTATAGTACACTGATGGTAAGACAGCATGAAATGCAGTTGGGTGATAAAAGATACGGAGGTTTTGATGCTGAATAAATTCATGCCATTTTTTTGGTAAATCTGTACCTGTCAGATTGGTAAATGTAACCCCTTAGCAAAGTTCTAGACCAATTCCCACTGAATGGCTGTTTAAAAGATTGGTGCATTAAAATGATGACTCTTACAGGACATAGTAAAGAAAAGACAGCAGTAAAGAAAAGATAGCTGTGTTTAGCAATACAGGATCACACAGGTCTATTTTTTCTCTTCCTCCTGGGCTGTCTTCTATTAAATACTTGTAAAACCTCCTATGCCAGTAACAACTGAGCCAGAATTTTCCCAATACCTCACCATGAGCCTGAAATCTCATCGGGATAAATGCCGCAGCAAGTGCACTGATTTATTTTGATTAGGTAGAAATTAATTCACTTTAGAAAGTTAGAAATAAAAGGGAAACTAAAATGAAACAGAGCAGAAAATCTGACACAAACATTATGCTTTGTAATACCAAGCAGTATAAGCAAATGGACTAGAAAGGAATCCTGAATTATGAAGTAAAATCTCTAACAATTTTGGTTTGTGTGTGTTTTTTTTTTTTGGTAACACTGAGAAAATGCTTTCAACTAGCACTGTCCATTGTAAAATGAGGATTTTCCATCTCACTTTTCACATGCATCTTCAGAAAAGACTGAACCAAATTCTTCTTTGAAAATATAATTGCAGTTAATGAAAATTTTTAGAGGGAACAAATACTTGGAACTTGCTATGTGACTGTGTTGAAACTAAGGGCAGTATAAACTCAGCCAAAGGGGTGGCAAAAGGTCCCATAGAAGACAATATGCTGTGTGTCCCCACACACAGCATTTTTTCCTCATTAGGCAACATGACAAAGTGAAAAAAAAAAAAAAAAAAAGAAGCATTCAATGAGCTATACCTAGGTCAGAATTTTAGATCTGTGATTTTTTTTCACTTTTTGGCTACAAAAGTCTTTAAGATTCAGTTGGTTCATTTGTAGAATGGGAAATAATAGGATCTACTTTATAAAATCAAAACATCCCTCACAAGAGGGTTAAAGACATGATTACAGTTCTTGGTACAGGTTTTGCCCCTGTCCTTTATTGCTTCTGAAAAATATACAATCACCTATGCCATCTGAGAACTAGATTAAATAACTTATTAAGGGCTTTCCCGGGGCACTCAATTATTTATATGAGTTACTGAACTTTGGAAAAGTTGTTTAGAAACAAAATGTGCATGTCTTTTTTTAATGTAAACAACAATCATGTAAAACCTTGTGTTTACCAGTTAACAGGTCCCTACAGCAGAAGGAAAAAGAATGACTGCAGTCCACATTTGTAATTAGACTCACACATTCACATCACCAACCTTAGACGTCCTGTAATTTTTAAGTTTATCAATAAATCTTTCAAAATGTCAATGGCTGACAGGAGAAAAAGGAGTCTGCAAAAAGATATATGTTTTAGTGTAATGTAATTTATGCCACAAGCCCAAAATAATACTTTCTTATCAGCTGCCTGCATCCACTCATTGGAAAACCTTTCTTGGTTTTGGTCCCATTATAACTTGTAAAAAAGTTTAAGGGTTACAGTAGGATGAGGGCTGTTGGAAAAAAAAAAGCATTTAAAAGTAAGTTGTATCTCGTTTCCTTAATTTACATGTTGGATTTATTAATATATACAATATTCCTTTCAAAGGATGTTCTCAAAGTAATTCACAGATATTTACAAATGAGTCTATAATTCATCCTTTAGGCATAGGTGTACTGGGGGGAGAAAATTAATCCACAGAACTAAATTTATCTAAGCCTCTGATAAATACACAGTCTTTTCTCTTTCTTTACTTCCCCCCAGGTATACACCTAGCCCACTACTCCACCTCCCTACCTAACCAGTTATTAAGCACTATGAAGTTTTCCTTATGATATTTCCAGTCATTTTAGGATTTCCATTCTTTCCACCACATTGTTGATCTACGTCTTTATCACCTCATACTTATGTGCTATGAAAATCATGTAAGTGATCACCCTGCCTGCTGTGTTCTTCACTATAATATATTCTGTGTACTTCTGAAGGGTCAATTTTCCTAAAATATTGCTTAATTCCACCTCATGTAACAAACCTAAATATAGTACATGATAAAATACATCCTCAATCTCCATACTTCAAAGTTCTTCACTAATTTGTTCCAAAGCAAATTTTCCAGCTTTAACACGTTTAACTCTCTTACATGATTACCATATTCAAATATCATACTCAGATATACCAAATTTCCTAGACTAAACACTCCCACATCTAAGACGAAGATGCTTTAGAACACTTATTCCTTCTACTAGATGTTACATTTTTCTCCTTTTTTCTTCATCCAGTTTTCATGTATCCTTCAAAATCTACTTCAGATTTTACTTCTCCAATCTTTTAAGACCACTTTAAGCTTACAAAGATTTTCCCTCCTTTAATCTTTTATAATATCTACTATCTGTAAACTAATCACATATTAGGAATGTGATCTTGGGCTTTTGCTAAAATATTAAATATTTTACTATATAACTTCCTAACATTAAAGGGTTTTGACTACCCTAATTAAAACACAAGTTGTCTGAGAGAAAAAGGCTATCTAATAGGAACAGGTGCTCCATTTAACATAAATATGAGCTTTAACTGAATTACAAACAGTGAAAATGACTATTTTGTTTTTCATATATAATAATTGCCCTGGGGAACTTTATTAGGTAAGAAGCTTTCATAGGAAAGGTCTTCATAACAGCTTTCAATTTTATGGTAATATTAGAAATATATTTCATTTAAATAATTATAATAACAACCATAAACCATGCTATGAAAAATACCACATAATGAAAAGCAAATCACTTTTTTATATTCTATATGTAAATTTAAAATATCATTTTGTAATATTTATCAAGTTATATGGAATGAAGAAAATACCAAGTTATTCTCTACTATGGTCGACAATTTTATTTCTTGATTTTTCATAAAGTAGATTTAAACATATATTTTAAAATTATGCCCAGTAGTTTATATTTCCTTTAAAATTATAGTTTTCCAACTGCTTTCAAGAACTATAATCCTAAAGGTTCTTTCCAAGCACATCCATAGCTCTGACTCTATGATTTATGTGGTGACATATTTTTTTGTAGTGTATAAAAATGATAGCTATCTGTAAAGCCAAGAATAAAGATTTTCTTTAACTTGTATGAAAAAGCAAAATTCTCACTTTTCAAAGGAAGACTTGGTTAAGCATTTAGGAGAAAAAGCAGGTCAATCAAATTATATTTAGCTCTAATTAACCCTCATAAGGGCTGTCAACTTCTTTACCTGCAGCTGTTTCATTCTCCAAGAGATACAAAATTGATTTCTGCCTCTGAACATCAAAAAAACAATTTTCAATCTACTTTTATAAACAGAAACCCTAATCAAAGACAGATGCACCAGTACACCTATCTGATAAATTTTATTATGTGAACTTGTTCACAATATAAACAGCTAAAATCCTGTGTTGACAACGTATTTAACCCTGAACATGACAAAAAATGTTGACATAAAAGAAAAAAATATTTTTCTATTTCTCCAATTATGGTCAAAATTTACCAAAGAGAAAAATTACAGTATTTGTAAATTTCTTTCATAATTGGAATTTAACCTATTTAATCAAAATCTGGTACAACTCAAAAGCTACTTTTCTAGTTATTAAACATTGAGAATTCATCTGAAGTTAGGGGTTTAAGAGAATTATGGCTTCCAAACAAATTATCCTTCATGGGTAACCCAACTGGAATCAAAATACATCAAATTTTGCTTAATCTAGAGAACTTGACCAAGAATTCTAAATTTGAATCTAGATATAATAAGATCTGAATGGTAAATAAAATTCTTAAGTTGGCTTGCAAGAAAAAAATCAGTGAAAACTAAGTAAGCAAAGTTTGAAAAACAACAAGGAAGGAAGGATGGGAGGGAGGAACAGAGGGAGGCAGGCAAGAAGGGAGGGGGTCACAAAGTATAAAGTTATATCAGTACTTGTTAAAGATGTAGACAAAACATTCATTCACTCAACAAATATTTATTGACAAAGCAACCAGAAAGACCAGATACCTCCAAACAGATGCTACATTATGTAAGAATTTAATCTGATAGTGGAGATAACACAAAACTATGAATGGTTGTGACAAATAACTATTTGGGGAAAAAAAGGTGTGAGGGGCATGCCCCAAATGGGTACCATATACCAAACAATATAATTTCTTAGATGGGTTAAGTTCAGACAGACATGGGAGAACATTAAGTAAATATATATCTGAAATCTGGTTAGGATAAGAACATTTTAAAAAACTATAAAAATGGACGAATTCACAAAGAAAAATATTTGACAGTACAAGAACATCTGTATTTAAAAACCTTGAAAAATAAGAAAAGCAGTTCAGATATAGGGAAACATATTTGGAACAGAAATAGTGTTGATATCTACAATGTAAAGAGATCTTATAAAATGATGACGGGGAAAGGGGAAGTCAGTTGTTCAGTGTATAAGTGAAGTGAAGAAGAAAAAGCAGGAGTGGGTGAGGAAGAGATAACATAATGGTCAGGAGTGACAGCACCTCACTGGCAATCTATCAGGAAATCAGCTAACTTCAATACTGAAGAAGAATCAGAATTCACAATTTAATGTGAAATCTATGGGCACAGACAATCTCTGGTATCTAATATGGATGACAATGAATTAAAGCACAATATTTTCAAATAGCTTGATATATTTAAATAGTGTAAGGTACATCTAGAGAAGACTTGTGTTCAATTCTAAAATAGTTTTAGGATAAATCATATAACACAATGTCATGAGTCCCATATTGAGGTAAGAGCACTAAAAAAGTATTTCTCACATAGTAAGCTGCCAAGATAAGAGTTTTATAGTATCCACTGCCTTATCATTACTTCCTCCTTGGGTAAAATTTACTAGTTTGTCAGCCAAATTAATATATATTGCTCCAACATTGAGAAACATAAAAACACAGATGTTTAAAACAGAACCTGAAAGGTGCTCTCTTAGCAAGTGACTAATGGAATTTTAGAGACCTCTATTTGTTTGATGTTAGTTAAATGAATAAAATTATAGTAATGCCTACTTTCATTTATAAACATGTCTATACAACCTACAAACTATAAGCCACCAACTCTGAAGTGTTTGCTAGGAAGTCATGGTTTTGCTCTGTTTTTCTTTTTTCTTACTAGATTGAGCGTTCCTTGAAGAGAGTATGTCTAGCTTTCCCAATACATCCAAAAAATTAAGAAGAACATTTAATAAATGTCCCTTAAATTCCCATGTCAAGTCTTCCATGTAAGTCACAACAGGCACGTGTGAAACAATGATGAAAAGGAGTGCTGAAAGTGGTCCCTGAAAAGGAGTGGCTCACAGTATGGACTCTGGGCCCCCAACATGAGTTCTAACTAAGCCAAAGAACCACATAAAATACTGTATAATGAAAAGAACTGGAAGGTTTCTAAGAGTCAGATCATAGTCCTTCCAAATTCCTCCAGCATTGAAAATTCTGTGATTCTAACTAAACTAACACAATTAAAATGGTTCTATAGTATCAACAGGATAACAAAACTTCTTTCAGAATTCTTAAGATGGTAGATCTTTTCTACATGAAAAAGAAACAACTATTTGGAAATGGGGGTTCTGACACAGACTTCTTTGTTTGCCAATGCTTGCTTAGAATCCTACATTCACCTCCAGTGAGTCACTAGGAATGCCTGGTGTCTGTGCAGACAGAAATGCCAACTGGGCTGTCCTCATTTCCCATTTCCAAACAAGCTGTCTTTAACTTAGGTGGTTTCTTAGGTGAAATATTACATCTGAGAATACATGGCATTGAATTAGTGTTTAAAAAAAAAATGCAATTCTGCTTAATAAGTTTTTCCATACAGATTGCTATCACTACAGCTTCACAATTTCTTTTCTCAAATAGTTTTTTTCTTTCAAGAAATCATTTCATGATAATTGTAGATTATTCACACTTATAAGAGATAATATGGATAGGCCACCAGTCCTCTTCACTTACTGCCCCCAGTGGTTACATCTTGCATTACTAGAGTATAATATCACAACCAGGAAACTTCTACTGACCTTGATCAGATCCCACCAGTTTTACATGCACTCAGCAATAAAAAGGAGTAAACTATGAATATACACGACAATCTGGATGGATCCCAAGGGTATTATGCTTAGTGGGACGAGCCAGTAGTAAAAAGTGCTACACAGTATGATAACATTTATATAGCAGTCTTGGAATGACAAAATCACAGGGAGAGAGAACAGATCCGAGATTGAGGGTGTTAAGGGAGGAGAGTGAGGGGAGTGGTGTGCCTGTAAGAGAGCAGAAGGAGGGATCCTGTGAAGAGGGCTTTCAATAGAAAATAAGCTGACAATCTGAAGTCACAAATGACTATTTGAAATGGAAACACAGGAGCACCCTTTTAGAACAGAAAAAACTGACAAATCCAATCTATGTACTTTTTCTTCTTTTTCTCTTGAAAGATGATATTGGCATCTTAGAATATCTATGAGAGCTAAACTGAAATACTGCAAAAATTTCAGAACAGAAGGGAGAATAAAAAGGGAGTAGAAATGCATGTCAATTCTAAAAATTATAGGCTTTGCTATTTCTTTAATAAATGCACAACAGAAAACAATCTCTAAAAGTGTGAAAATGTGAATTCTTTAGTAATCACATAGTACTGTTGTTTCTCTTAGATATATTTAATCTGTTTTAAAAGTTCCCTTTGTTGCCTCATCCATAAACCAAGAGAGCGCTCACGGCAGCTGCACCAGCTGTAACCAAGTTCATATCAACCTCAGTTGTCCACACAAGATCCTATGCTGATTTTACCTTACATTTCTGCCTCCTTCATGCCCTCTTCAAACATTCAACCCAACCTCAGCACAGGTGAGGCCAACCACAGCTGGGTTTATTTGAACCCAGAGAAGTTGCCAAATGAACAATTTCCCATGTTTCTTTAGGGCAAAGACTGGTTTCGACAAGCTAAATATTTTGGCTTTGGACTGTTCACCAATTCATTGCTGCCTTAGGTCATAACACTATGCTGAAAGAAGCTTTAAAAACAACTTAGGTGTGAGAGTAAGTTTTAGAAAGTTGTTGATCAAAGAAAGTTGCTAGAAGAACGGCCCATACCTGTTAAAAGTTGTTAGAACTTGAAGAAAAAAAATAACAAGAAGTATAATTTCATGGGGAACCTTACTCAGTATTTTAAATAAAGCTGGGTTATTCTGTACTGCCTGAAATTTCACCAAAGTACTTAAATTTTAGAGAATAGTATAGACAATTCTTTACAAAACAACAACTATTCTGGTAGCCAGCCCTGGCTGAAAAAAACAATGTACCAGACCCTGGAACTTTTAAAGGATCCCTTCCTAGCTATTCTTTCCTTTTTCACTTTTTATTTGCTCCCTCTATTTTCCTTTCCCCCATTGTTCTTTTTAGTTTTTATTTTCTTTCTTTCTTTTTTTTTTTTGGGTCATCATGCCAAAGAAAGGTAATTTAATTTCCATAATTTAAAAATAGCTAATGTACCTTCAAAAGGGGAGATTACTCTGTTTTTAGGATCAGACCAGTGTCTTAAAATAATTCAGTTATGAGTTTATAAGTGAATGAACAAAGGCTATCAAATTGTGTTCGCTTCTTCATTTGGAAGCAATGGTAACCATCACTGTAAAATAAAATGAAAATCTATTTTAGTAGTTTTAATAGTTTCCTACATATTTAAAAGGATTTATAAGGTGTTATTATTAGTTCTGAACTGATTTCACACCAGTATTTTCAAAAAGCTACCAAAGAATGGGAGAAATTTTACCAAATTTCATGCAACTCAAGTTTCTGGCTTTTAAAAGTTTTTAAAAGAAAAGTTACACATACCCACTATTGTAATTTTTAAAGGATCTTTTACTAATTGTGAAAAAAAGAAATTAATCTTTGGAAAAATACAGAGGTAACATTTTCATTAAAGCCTGGGAACTCTTTTATTAACAGTAAGTCTGCATGCATGGAAGTTTCTCAAAATACTAAAAATATATTCACCATAAGATCCAGTAATTCCACTCCTGGGGTATCTAAGAATGCAAAAACACAAAATTGAAGGATATATGCATTCCTGCATTCATTGCAACACTATTTACGATAGCCAAGTTATGGAAACAACCTAACTGCCCAACAACAAATGAGTGGATAAAGAACTTGTGGTGCACGCATGTTTATGGACATATACAATGGAATACTACTCAGTGATTAAAATAAAAGAAATCTTGCGATTTGTGACAACATGGCTGGAACTTGAGGGGATTATGTTAAGCTAAAAAAAATCAAAAAGAGAAAAACAAATACTGGATAATTTCACTCAGGAGGAATATTAAGAAAGAAAACAAAGGAGCAGGCAAAACTAAACCAAAATAAACCCTAGAATCTGTCTGGAGAATTGAGGCAACCAGAGAGGGAGGGTGGAGGTGGGAAGTAAAGGGGTAGAGGACCCATGGAATGTGGTGTAAGATTATGGGTATTTTGGTGGTGGGTGTGGTGTGGTAACAGTCATTGGAAGACCTGTGAACCTATACCCCTAAATACATACAATGTTGTAAACCAATGTTACCTTAACAAAAAAGAATGCAATTTAAAAAATAGTAATAAAAAGCAGGGTTGGGGGGAAAAAACTCTATATGTATCACTGGAAGTCCCTTAAATAGAATGATAATCTCCATACCTTAAAAGAAGCTAAGTGGTATACATAGTCAACATACTTTTAAAAAAGGATAGTTTTAAGGTTGATTTAGAGTAGTACATTTTTCTATTTTAACTGCAAGTGTTTCTGAAATGAATAGTTGTACCAGTATACATGTGATTTGTATACATGGAAATATTGATATATTCTTGATTATTTTTGTTAAACTGAAAAATATAAATTAAATATTATGCAGTAAAAAACCTTTTACTCTCAATCTCTTTTCTGTTTGGTTAAATGCATTATTACAGCCTCTCAGGCACCAAGTTACAAAGTCTTCACTGCTTTCTCTGATTATTACTACACATTCTGTTATTGGTTGACCACCCTCCTGGTATCTTTCATACAAACCCCCTTGATATAACTGATAAAATTTCACTGACACTACACGGTCAATTCCCTCATTGCCTATTATGTGGACAAGTACTTCTCAAATTTTAAGGTACATATAAATCTAAGAACTGATTCAGCTGGTCTAGGGTAGGACCTGAGACTAAATTTTAACCAAATTCCAATTGCTGTTGACACTCCCAGACCTGGACCATTTTTTGAGTAGCAAGGAGGTTGTAGATTTGCAGCTGTATGTGATTAATGAACAAGGGAAATACAGCTAGTTGACTGAAGAACTGAATTTTTTATTTAATTTAACTTGCATTAAAATTTAAAAACTTAAGAAGTATAAATATTTTTCCATTACACAAAAATTTGTTATAGTAAAACTATACTTCATGTTAATCACAGCATCACTTAAGATATTACTGCTGAACTATACAGTGATCGCATCAGGCATTTGGGTCATTTGATTAGTAAACATTAATATGACTAATCTTGTTACTGCTAATGAATTAACTTAAAAAGTCTTTTTACACACCAATGTAACAATACTCTTACAGGAATATTTTATGCCAACAGCATGGGTTACAGTAATACCCATGTAAATCATAATTAGAAATAAAATGGAAAACTTATTTTTATTAGAATATAATTAAGTTTATTCTTTTTCATTTAGAAAGGTAGGTATGGAAAAGTTTTAAAAATTAAAAATGAAGACATACTGATACAGAATAAAGTGGAGACGAATTAATTAGAAATATAACAGGGTAATAAAAAGAGACTAGAAGGTGTGTTACAAAATTCCCTATGAATGAAAGTGCAATTTACAAAACTGTTTGCTATGCAAAGTATTTTTAAACATATAACAGATGATCAGTATTAAGAGGCATTTCTGCAAGCTGCATGGTGAATTTGTTAAGTATTCTCTTAGTCAAACAAGAACCAATGAAATTAACCATCTGAAATCACAAGCAAATGTTCACTCTTTGTAACACCGGCCAGCTATTAAATTGCTTAGATTTTCTGAGCAAAAGATTAAGCCACTTTTAGATAGAGACAGTAATTTTTGTTAAATAATAATAAAAGGTTAGAAGAGATGTTTTATGAAACTGAAAGGTCTTCAGTTAAGTCACAAAACAATGTCCACAGAATACAAGAACTTTCTTGTATTCAGCAATATCACTGATCAATTGATTCAAAATTTGAAATACTCCAAGTACCTTTCTTCAACTTTAGGTGAGCCCTGTGATACAAGAGCCATTACCCAGACATACTCCAGGCATGCACTGTCTTAAAGGACTTCTAAATTTACAACAAACTGTCAATCTGCAATCTACAAAAAACAAACTTGTGTAGATCTAAACTCTTTTACATGTGTCAAATGGGTTTCAGCTTGATAATAAAGAAAAAAGTTTTTTTATTATAACTGATGGTGATCCAACTATATTGGAACAAAAATATGAATTTATTACATTTTCAAACAAGATACTAATGTTTTATTATTTCACCCTACTGTTTGATACAAATTGAAAATATATGTGCTTAGTTTTATGAGGCTGATTGTACGGCAGACTTCATGGATACAGCCGTTAATATTGTTCAGGATATATCAGGATAACTTTTACGACTCTTCATTCATTTAGAAGACAGTTAACACAATGATTCTGTATTCTTTGTCAATGGACAAACAAAAGGAAAGCTTGCCTAATATTCAATAAAGATAAAAGAATTCAGTGTAATTTCTGTTTTATCATTGATATCACACTGGCTATGAATGAGCTAAATCTGAAGTTCCAAGGAAAGGGAAAACATTTCTGAAATAAGGGCAAGTTTAAGAAATTATACTAATATTGAAATATAACATCAGTAAATTGTAATAATTGTATATATTGCTACCATAAAATATGTAGATTTTAATTACTGTCAGCATTATATAAATTATATAATATATAATATATAATTATATCAACTATATATAATACATAATTTAAAAACTAAAAAGTTTTTGAAGTATGCTTAGTTTATATTGCTAAATTTTAGAGCTGCTCTCAATATATGTAATATATTTGATGTTAACACTGTGGGTGGTAAGAATTAGTGACATAATTAATGCAGTTTTTAAATAATTTTGCTTCAAAGACAAAGACTTCTAAAAAATATGACAGTTTAGTTAATATGGACATAAATACTAAAAGCAAAATGATTTTTGGTATTCAATTTAGTTACTGGAACCCTTTGAAATATATTTGGAACATCTGGGTATGTGAATTCACTTTTTTAACTATGAATTTTGTGAAACCTAGATACAGACCAGTATTTCCAATGGAAATTTAGTGCACAAAAATGTGAGGAGAGTGTAAAATAACACTGAACTTTAAAGATGTGGCATGAGAAAAGAATGTAAATCTATCTTGTTAATGAATGTTTTATATTTTGCAAGTTAAAATGTTTTTGATGAATTGCTCTAAGTTCTATTTAAAATAATTTTACCTATTTCTTCTTACTTCAAAAACCTGTGGCTACTAGAAAATTAACAGTACATGCACTAGTGACTTAATCACATTCCACTGGACAGTGCTGGTCTAGACTATCATAAAAGTCTCTTGTATGAACTTTAGTTACTTCCAAGGTACTGTTAGATTATCCTTCATAAAATGTAGACATTCTTCATTCGTCTCTTCATCCACTCATCAATACTTACTATTTATTCTATGTCAGTAATTGTTCTAAGACAAATTAAAGGATAAATCAAAGATAGCTGCCCTCATACAGCTTAACTTCCAGTAGGGGATAAAGATAAAGGATAAAAACATAACAAGTATATAAATTGTAAGGAAACAATCAGCATTACTGAAGTCTTCACATTTAGTGTAGGTGGAATGTTAGTGGGGTGATGGTGCAGGATGGGAGAGAGGTGGTGGGAAGAGTGGTAACAGATGAAATCATCACAGTAAGGAGATCACCGGGATGGATAATAGGACACCAGATCAAGTAGGTTTTTATAGTCTTTCACACTTGTAAGAGATGAGCTTTAACCTTGAGTTAGAGGAAAAGTACTGGAGAGTTCTAACTTAAGTTTTAAAAGGATATTTCTGCGCTAAGTTTATAAAGATATGGGACTGGGGCAAAGGTAAGAGCAGGATGATCTGGTAGGAAGCAGTAATTATAACAAATGTAGGGAGATGATGGTGGCTTAGACCAGTGGGATGAAAGGGGTAAAATGTAGTAAAGATTATACACACACACAACACATACACACACACATGTATTTTAAAAGTAAGGCCAAGAAGTTAGGGTCAGATTGTAGGTGGAGCTGATAATTTGTCTTCCCTTATCAAATATCTAAAATCTCAGACTGATAATCAAGTGCCTCTATACTTTGGCCCCAAAGAAAACCCCTCATCCCCATGTCATTTACCAACACTTTCATCTGTCCATGTTTTCCTTATATTCTTGGGCTTTTCATGATGGTAATGAAAAATAATACAAATCTAAACAACATATTTGACAATTTTAGGCTCTTAAACTCTCAAATCCTATGAACAAGCTACAAGATAGACATCACTTTTTTATACACAAAGATAAAAACATCTAAAAAAATAGTGATGTTACTATACAAAAGAAGACTTACTTAACTCTACTGACAGGACTTCCCCTTTCATTCATTAATTTCCATGCCATATCCTCTGCCTGGAATGTTCTTTCCTCTCTGTAATCAGTTCATGCATCACCTTCACAACAAAACTTAGTTTCTCAGCTAGATTTAGGTTTTTTCCCTCTAAATCAAATGGCTAAAACAGATCATTTCCACCTCTTTTCAGCACTTAATATCTTCTTGCTTCTTCTAATATTTATAATTATGACCATAAAGTTAATATTTAATTGTTTACTATTTGTAATATATATTTATTACTATGCATATTATTTAATACTTCATAAACTCTCGTGAAGGATCATATTATCAAAGTTTTATATGTGAGGAAGCTGAGGCCTAGAAAGGTAAAGAAGTAGTTCCCCCAATGTCAAGAGCAAATAAGAAGGCAGGTTAGGAGCATAAACCTACATGAATCTAATTCCAAAGCCCATTATCTACTACACTACTCCTTATGTTAATCCAACAGTTATGATGTAAGATTTTTTTCTTCCGCTTACTTTTCTCCACTATGTCCCATCTCTTCTTACTGAATCTTGTTAAATGATTTATTTATTTAGGCATATAATTTATTCAGGCAGATCTGACCTTCCTTAATAACAGAAGCTAATCCACTCAGACAAATAAATATAGGAGGGCCTCATGTGGAAAGAGTAGGTATTGCTAGAAAAAGAAAGCAAAACCGCATTTCTCTTTAGATTCACATCTCGTTTACCCTTAATATAATTATTACTTATCAATATGCTTGATACTCTAAAGCTTTTAAGTTCCAAGCATTTAGGAGATTAGAATATTTTAATTAAATATAGCAAAAGAACCCACACTCTAATTTATTCAACATTTAAAAACTAACAAAGAAGAATTTTAAATGTCTACTTTCTGGATGCAAAGAACCTAAAATGTATAAAAAGGCCTGGCCACATAAACTGATGCAGGCTTTGAAGCTGCATAATAAAAAGATCTAAAAAGGCACACCAAAACACAAAAAATGGGCTCTGAAAAATAGAGGGCTTATGAATACCTTTTATTTGGCAATAAATCAAACATATATGAGTTGGAAGAATAGGAAGAGAACAAAGAATCATTCTCATACTCTTTGCCTAGATTTACTTAATTCACCAGTCATCCTTTTGTCATTATGTTCATAAATAAGAAATAAAATATTCTTGTAAACCACTGATATTTAGAGGTTGTTTCTGAGATTTTGCATATTCTCAATCCCTCTCAAACATGTATATACATATGTTTATATATGTTTGTATATATGTATACATACACATATATACACATATACACACATAATTTCTTACATTTGAGAGTAAGTTACATAATGGGTCTTTACCTCCCCCCCAAAAAAACTTTAGTATTTCTCAAATATAAGGATATTCTATTTCATAACCATGGTAAATTTACCAAAATTAAGTAATTTGACTTTGATCCAATACTTTTATCTAATCTACCATCTATAGTCCAGTTTCATCAATTGACCCAATAATGCCATTTATTGCATTTCCCCATTTCAGTGCAGGATCCAAACTATGGTCAGGCATTTTGTTTTTATTGCTTTACCCTCTTTTAATCTGGAAATTTTTATTGCCTTCCTTTCTACTATTATTTTTCCCCCTATGGAATTGACATTTTTGAAGAATACAATCCGCTATATGCGCGCGCACACACACACACACACACACACACCCTCTGTAAAAAATAAGTGTTCCTCATTTCAGTATTGTCCTATGCCTCTTTAAGGTCAAATTTAGGTTTACACATTCTCAGCCATGATACTACACAGGTGACATCGTCTCATTTCAAAAACACTTGCAGTCACAATGTCCATCTGCTCTTAATGGTGTTATCAAGTTTTAGCACCAGTCAAGAGGCTGGTTTCACTACCATAAAATTACTATTTTTCTCTTGCAATAAATAAGCAGTTTATAGAGAGCCACTTTAAAACTATGTATGCATGCAAATGATCAATTCTTCATTAAAAATTTCCCTCAGATTTCACATCTTATGATTCTAAGCCGATTCAGTCTTTACTAAAATAGATGCAAAATGCTGATTTCCCAAATGTGGCAACCTCTCCATAGCTTCCAGTCAACACTCAACAGTCTATAATAAGGAACAGTCCTTCTTTCTCCCTTTTAATTAATTAATAAATTATACCCTTTATTGATGGTATGAACTCATGAATTATTGCTTTTTTCCCAGTGCCAATAATTCTTTCTTGTATTTAGTTATTTCAGTGCTCAAGTGCTTCCAGATTTGCCCAGAGGGAGCCCCTTCAAATTGGTTTCTTGTGACACACACCAGTCATTTCAAACACTTCTTTATTTTCTGGCAGATATGTTCCAGAGTAATCTTACACTCACTTTCTCCCAGCCCTGAAGTCAGTAATTTCTACAAGAAACCCAGGCTCTTTTTAGTATCTGGACACTTAGATATGCTACATAGTATGTCTGCTTCTTGGCTCTTTCAGCTGAAAACTGAGCTGGGGAATATATATATATATATATATATATGCATACAGATATGCACACATATACACACACACACACGTGTGTGTGCACATGCACAAACTTTAGAAATAATGTGTTCCCATCAGACCTCCAATTCCAGGTAGGATTCTTTACTTTCTTCATCCTAGTCTGTCTTTGCTTTTTCATTGAGATTCTAGCTTTCAACAACAATCAATACATTTGCCAAGACCTATAAAACATCCTACAGTAGTTTCAAAATTGCTTTGATCATACCTCTGTAACAACCACAATGCAAATACTAAAAAAGTCTTAGGATTTATTTCCAATTCTTTTTCACTCTATTCCAAATTGTCAAACACTCAACACAAATGGGATCATAAGTACCTCAATGGGTTTTTTTCTTTTTCTTCCTTTAGTGTGATTATGGCATTCATTTGAAATACAAATAGTTTCATTTGTTTCAGTCTGCTTGTACTTTTAAGTTTATTTTCCCTCTCCTATCTTTGATTTCTTTATATATCTTGTGAATGTTGGAATGTGAACATTCACCCAAAAGTAAAAATCACTTTCAACAGTCTTCTTAGAGAGGTGTCACTCCCTCCTGTATCTTACCCACCACATTGTAGATAACCTAGATTATTGCAGTCTAGTTTATCCCTTTTTTGGTTTCTTTTGTAAAGATAAAAAGATTTGCATTTTCTCTTGTTTATAAAAGATGGCATACTATGTCTATTTATCATCTATCTATGTATCTATCTATCTTCTTTAGTACCTTCCTTTTGTAACATAATAGCTCCTGGGAATCACTGCATATTACTTAGTAGATGCTACTCTTATTCTTTTGTGCAGCAACTAGTTCTCCACTCTATGTATGTACCACAGTGTATTCAATCAATTACCTAGGTTGAGCGATTAATGTAGGTCAAAATATTTTCTAATTACAAATTATACTGCAATAACTACTATGCATACATATTATAATATTATTGGAAATATGCCTTCAGGGTAGATTATTGGAAGTGAGATTGTCAGGCTGATTGGTAAACGCATAGATAGATTTGTTAGAAATGCCAAATTTCCTATCACAGGAGTGCACCATTTTGCATTATCAGAATGTTTTAAAACAGCCTTGCCAGGAATGTACTGTCAGTTTTTTGTTTTTTTTTTAATGAGCTTAGATGAGGAAGAATTTACAAATAATAGAATTTACTAATGTTAGGTATACACTTTGATAACTTTGCTTAACCTATAGTTACAAAAGTTTCTTCTAAAAATTTATAGTTTTAGTCCTTCAGATCTATAATCTATTCAGAGTTAGTTTTTGAGAACAATATGATTTAGGGGTTGATATTAATTTTTTTCCCATGCAAATATTTCCTGTTCTAGTCCCAGGTATTGTGACAAGCTTCTTTTCCCAATTGAATTGTCTATGAACCATTTCCAAATATCAAGTGACTGCAAATTAGTCAATTTCCATTAATGTTGAATTGCTGTTAGCACCAGGCTAAAACCCTAACATTGGAAATTTAGTTCATAGTTCACCTCCTCCAAGATGAATAGTTTGTCTGGTTGTCCTCCCCAGTTCCTTCAGCAGTTTGCTTACTGTAGAAGGTGCTGGTTTTAGAACTGACTTAGATCATTCATCAGTGTCTTACTGTATCATTACTAGAAGCTTGAAGTCCTATCTCAGTGTAATTGATATTTTTCTTATTATGAGAAAGAATCTTTTTATATGTTTAAGGGCCATTTTTATTTTTATCTTTTTTGGAGGGGTGAATTTTCTAGTCCTATCTTAGGACCATTTTCTGTATAATTTTTGGGTTCACTGCAACTGTTAAAAGTTCTGATTATTTCTGTCTATGGATAAAACTGAGTTCTGCAAATTAATTTTATATATTGCTAGCTTGGGAATTAAGTTAGTTGTATCACTGATTCACTAAGGTTTTCTGGATGACTATTATGTCATTGGCAAGCAGAAACAGTCTTATTTTTTCTTCTCCATTTCATATGTCCCAAGCTGCTTGCTTGTCTATTTACATTTTCTTTTTTGTGCTATTTTTCTCAGGTTTAGGCATCAAATGTTATACTTGCTTCAAGAAAAGAATTTAGAATTTTTCTCTCATTTTTTTGATATTCTGAAGTTATGTAGTTTTGGGTTTGATTCCAAAGGTTTGGTTAAATTTCCCTATGAAACCATCTGGCCTGGTCCTTTTCTGTAGGATATTTTCTTGGTAACTTTACTTCTGCTATGGAAATTGGTCTGTTGAACTTTCTGTCTCTACTAGGGTCAATTTGGTCAGGCTATATTTTGCTAAGAAAAGATTTCCTTTTAATAGATGTGTTAACCCCATTCATGTTAATTAAGATGACTTATGTTTGGCCTCAATTCTGTCAAATTATCTTTACTGGAATTACTATGCACATTCTATTTATCGTGTATATTTTGTGTGCCCTCTTACTCTAACAATTTTTGTTTTGGTATTTAAGGCCTGTATTTTTATTCTACAGTTACCTTTGCATTTTTACTTCTCATAGAGTCTGAAATCCCTTCTGTTTTTATCTAGTCTTTTCTATTTTATGTCTATTTTAAATGTTTTGCATTGACTAGTGTCCCTTACTAATACAACAGAATGATTATTTTCTATCTTTCCTTATCCTCTTATTTTTGAAATGATTTTTGACTACTACATCTTGTACTACCATATACAATACAAAAGGTTTAATATCTATTTTTCCTTTTTTTCTCCCTTATCCTCTTAAATTTTTTAAAAATGCACCTTTTTTTTTTTGGTCTAGCATGTATTATTTCCATGTTCTTTACACCTGAACTCACTCTCACTTTAGGCTTAGCTATGCAGCAATATATATGAAATGCTCATTGTTTGGAAACTCTTGCCAAAATTATTCCAGTCATGAAACACATCTTCTGCTAGATTTCCCAGGAATACCACCTATATACACTATTCCCTAAATTCTGGCATATTCCAAGCAGTTTTTGTATGACCTTGATATTTGAAAGTTAGCTTGGTGGTATACAATATTCTTGATTTACATTTTCTGTTGATTTCTTGAAAATGTCTCTCCAGTACTGCAGTACTTTGCATGTTATGTGGGAAGGCTGATGATGGTCTAATTCTACTTTCCTGTAAATTGTTAAATCATTTCATTTGGAAGTTCTGTCCATTCTTTACTCTATCTTTAAAGTCTAATAGTTTCACTTGGATATGCCCGAAAGTTGATCTTGTCAAGCCAAATTTCTCTACTTCCCAATTATAGATTCAGGTCTCTTATTGTATCTGAAAGTTCTTCTTGGATTATAGTTTAAAATGTTAGTTCTATTCCAGTTGTTAGGATTTAATTCTTCAAGAACCTCTTTTACTTCTTTACTTTATTCTCATTTTTCTGGTTTTCTTCATTGGTTCTTTTTTTGAGTAATTTCTTCCTTGGGCAGCTTGTTCATCTCTGATATAATGTTGTCTTTTCCTTCTATTTCTTTCCTAAGCTTTACGAACTCTCTTTTCATTTCCTCCTGATTTTTTTTTTTTTTTTTTGGTCAATTTCTACCGTAAGTTTTAAAAATTCAGATGTGAGTTTTTTTTCTTAGTGCCAAAATGCTTGTTTGTGAATATTTGTGTTTGGAGTGTTATGTTACAATTTACTTCAGCTTTGTAGTTGAATTGTTTTGGAAAGTCTTCATAAAGAGGAAAGTCTTAATTCATACTGACTGATTTTTACAGTTGTTTTGTAATGATGGGAACAGATTTTTCCCCCTACTCCTTTTTCTTTCATAGAAAGAGTTCTTAGTTCAACAGCACCCTCTTCTGTGCAATGTCTTTTATGGATCAGGTTGCTGATGGTCAAGGGGCGGGGTAAACAGAGAGAACTAGTATTTCTTATTTCTCTTTCATTTCAGCACAATCCTTAATTTTCCTCTCTTATTTCCTTTTTTCCCTTCTTGGCCTCTCTCCAAAGGATATCGTTCCTCTCTTTGGTTCTTCCCCAGAAGCAATGATTCTATAAGATTGCCACTTGTACTGGACCCACTTTCAAGTGCTAAGAGCCACTGAATCCTGACCTGTGCTCAGTATTTTAGCATTAACTGTTGCATTTTCTCTCTCTGGGGAGATTTTATTTGTACTTTATCTAATTACTCTGTTTCTTCCTAGTCTTTTAAGCCTCACTTCCTCTGTTCTATTGTATCCCAGGTTTCAGTGGCAGACAAGTTGCTGGACTTCGCTGGGGTTTTTGCAGTCTATTTGTAAGTACTCTGAAGGTTGTGGTGTTCTCTGTTCATGTTGAAGGCATGGATCCTATATGGCCTTATTTGCTCTTATTTGTTGATTTTATGTTTTCTGGGGGATTTTATGGGGAGAGAGTCAAAATAAGGAGATTGCCACTGATACCTACCAATGCTGTCTTAACTTTCTACTAATTTGCTATTTGTAAAAATATTTTATGATAGTCATTATATCTGTTTTGTCGTAAGCTCCCTAAAATTTTCTGAAGACTGATGCAGAGTGAATTTTTTATTTTTTATTAGTAAAAAGTAAAAGTAAAAAAATATTCAGCATTGAGGGTTTTTTTTTTTCAGGTTTGTTTTTTCCTTCAGTAAAATGAGGTATGAGTAAGAGAAGAAAAAGGGAAAAGGAAAAGGAAATGCAAAGAAAAAAGAAAAAACAGAACAGCAATGAAACTGATCATTCCATTTCAGTCCATGGATATCTGGATATCTGGTTTTGGAAGCAATTTTAAAGAGTAGCTTTAACATCTGAGCAATAGTAGCAGGACTTCAACACAGATACAGCCTCTAAGCGTGATTGCTTTTAAGATCTAGACATTTTGTGGTATATTGTTTACATTGGTAAGCGCTGGGATATTATAAAGCATCCTTGCTTTATGTCATATGTTTACACATGCACACAGAACACATGTATAACACACATGCACTTACTTGTTTCACAATCTGGAGTTCTTCTGTTAATTGTTTCCTTTGCCTTTCTGATTCAAATAATTTTTCCTGTATTTAAAAATCACTGAATTACTAAGTTGTTATGAGGGTATCAATGGATAGCTTTTTAGTGCTTTCTTTTAAAACTTATAAATTCCCCAAACATCCAAGTACTGAAATCTGAAAATGTAGTCCCAGTTACTTTTCTGGCTTTCTACATGCCATTTAGAAGTAACTAGTTATTTCCTATATAAATGTGATGGGAATATATTTTCTGTTTCTGTTTCACAAGTTTATCATTTTGTAAAATCTCAAAATATGAAGGCCAAAAGTCAACCAGGAACAATGTGTATAGAACACTAACTGTATTTTGGACAACATCTATCATTACCAAAGAACTTAGTAACTGAAAAGTATTATTTACATTGGTAAGCTCTGGGATATTATAAAGCATCCTTGCTTTCTATTATATGAAAGTATTCTTCTAAGTGAGAAATAAAAGTCTCTTCCTGTACAAAACATGACATATACAGTTGGGTTGACTGTTATCTTTCTAATTTAGCTTGCTCTTAGAAGTATATCTATAAAAATGAAGACACGGCTGGTGTAACCAAAATACGATATAATAGCTATTAAGGTAGAAAAATAATTTCCATACAAATCAAGTATCATTTTTGAACTTAAAATTAAGTTAAATATATGCCTTAAAATGTTCAATTTTAAGTCTATCATTAATAAATCCATATTTATTGTTCAAATTAGAAATACTAAGAGTAATTTAATAACCATTTTCCTATAGACGAGCATCAGAATTGCTTGAAGATTAAATGGAATAGTGTATATTCATGGCAACATTGCAATGTCATAAGAAGCAATCTGCTTTCAGCTCAGTGTGCCTGAGAAATGAAATAAGGGTGATGAAGATGAACATAATAAAGCAATGAATCTTCCATAGTTCAGGGGTGAAGAGTCCTGGCTCCCCTGCTCTCATGCTCAGCAAGTTACCTTCATTCTTTGTGTCCTAGTTTTTTACCTCTGTAAGTGGAAAATACATCTATTTTCATTCAGCTTTGCTAACAGTAGCATTGTAAACTCTGCAGTAAGGCTTTAAAGTTAAACAAAGTCTACTGCACTTTTAAAAATCATTCTTGCCAAATAAAAGTTAGCCATTGGCATCAAGTGTTTATCTGTCCCTCAAGTCTGACAGGAAGAACAGAGATGCCACAGAATAACAGGAAGAGATGAGAGGCTATCTACATAGCCTATGTTATTTTTCTATGTGTGTATAATACAAATGGAAAAGCTTAAGACATAAAACATTACCTTAAATGAAATATCTGCTCTATACATTCTTTTGTATAGCTAAGCAGGTGGTTCTTAGTCCACATACAGACTTTCAGGTAAGGGCTATTATAAAGTATAGAATATGTTTTACTTGGGATTTCAGATTTTATCACTTTAGGATGCATTCAGTTATAGTTCATAAACTTTAAATGTGAATACTAATTTACTGAATAGCTCCTCAGGGCAACCTTGTATAAATGTAACATTTATATAGCTTTAAGTTAAATTCTAATGACTGATACTGATATTCAAGTACAAACCTAAAAAATTATCACTAATTTTAACAATGATAAACCTGAGAAACTGAAAGAGATATGGGAGTCCCTACAAAGTCAGATGAACCATAGAATTTAAAAGTTACTGTAGAGATAAATCATATAGAAAATGCTATGTTACCAAGATAAACATTGCAGTTGTTTTCTAAGAGAATATGAGGAAATTATCAATTTCTTTTTAGAACTAAATAAATACTTTTCACCTTAATTGTCATGCCAAAGTAACTGTAAAGATAGTGGTTTCAAAGTCATAAAAAGAAGCACAATAAATATTTTTGTACTATAGGGATATTCATATACATTTGAAAGGAACATGAATTGATGAAGCCTTTGAAAGGGAATTGGGTAACATGAAATATTATGTCTTTATATCCTTTGATAACACAATTCTACTTTCAGAAATTTATTCAATTTGAATTATTACAATAATACAATTGATCAAAGATATAACTACAGAGCTATTATGGTGGAACACTTTTAATGATGGGTAACTGGAGATAGCCTAAATATCCATCAATAGGGAACTGGACAAGTAACCTAGAATTTGACAGGTCTGTATATATTAAGCTGAAAAGTAGATTCATCCAATAATGCTAATGAGAAAAAGGTAGGCAAGCTATAAAAAAATGGGCAACATATGAAGGAATTTATGTAAAAGTTAAAATACATGTGTATATTTTAAAAAATATGATTGGGTACATAAGAAACTGAAAGAATAAACAAGATATATTTAATAATAGTTTCCTCAAGAGGTTATAATTAAAAACTAAAGTGGTAAGGAAATTTCATTCTTTTATATCAAGATACTGTTTTAGCAAAAAATAAATAATAGAATTTCATTTATTTAAGAAAATAATTATAAAGAACTTAGAAACATATTCCTATGGTGAATTAATGGTAAATCAAATAGGTAAGTTACTCTTCTTGAAGATTTGGAAAATATAAAGGTTTTCTGTAAAAATAAGGCTATCATGTAAATTTGATATTTTACTAAAAAAATGAAAACACATAAAGATAATCAAAATCTTAAGGTACATTTGGGCTAGATTGTGTGTTTTTTCTTTCCTTAAGTCACACTGCCTTAATTCTAAATTATGTTAGCAAAACAAGATGTCCCTGAATCATAAACATGAACGTGGGAGAAATGTATTTCCCAATGAACAGCTGAAGATCCAAAATTGTCATAGTTTCCTTTGTTGGCGCCTCATCTACTCTTTCTTGGCTTCTCATCCTTGCCACAAATGCAAGAAGGAAAAAAAAAAAAGAAGGTGACAAGTAGCCAAAAATCAGATGATATGAGCAAAACCTACTACTTGCACTGAATCTTACCTGAATAATGTAAACAGAAATAATAACTATATGAACTAAAAAATTAACTTTCTGAATGTCAACTAAAGAAATAAATTCTAAATAATTCTATATTAATAACCAATATCAGTTGTTATCAATATTAAGTTGCTTAATAGCATATTCTTTAGTTAAAAATAAAACTAAGCTCTACTTCAGAACTCAACACAAGATCATTTTTTTTTCCTTTTTTCTAAAGAAAATATAAGGGAGTGAAATTGGAGGTTACCTTAAGTCTGTTCACTTCTTCCAATGCATCATTTCTTTCACACGTGAGTCTTTCCATTTCACCTGCTTCTAAAGAATCACAATGAAGGAGCTGTCAACATTAAAATACAAAAATTATGTATTAGGTACTAATTACAAGAAGCAACATAAAAATTCTTTTCAATGGATCTTAGGCTTTTGCATTCTAATAAAAATATTTTATAATCAGTTTTCACTTAAGCTTAATCTTACATTACTGTTCCTTAAAACAGAATTTAGATTATTATGAAGTATATATTCTCTATTGTCAACTTTTGATTCTTATTTTCACAATATAATTTTCCTTAAAAGTCTAAATACTATTTATAACGTCAGAGAAGACTTTACGGGGAGTACAACAGACTATGGTGGTAGTCCCGGGGCACCTTCATGGTGGGTGTGCTATGGTAGTAACACCTGAAAGTGAGGATCCTGTCCTCCCAAAATACAAACATGTAAACCAACATTACCTCAATTTAAAAGAAAGGCTTAATGAGTGATAGACATAATCTATTTCATAAAGACATCCACTCCAAATACCTGGTTTCTAAGGCTAATAAAATGCTGGACATTATCAACTAAGATAGTTTACATGAACCCAGTAAAGTCCATTAATCAATTATGTGACTTCTTTTAACTAAACAATGTAATGTAACAGTCAAGTGGTTTAAAAAGATTCCTGCACAGAACTGTGATGGAAGACAGTATTTGTAGTTCATGTGCATGTGAATAACAACAGAATAGCTGAAATGACAATTTTTTTTTACTTCTCCGTGATTTCTTTTATAGTTAATTACAAGGTGAAAAAACAATGACAATCTTATCAAGGTAAAAACCCAAGTTCTAATTATAGGCATTTTCTATTAATATTTAGAAGTCATAACAGAATTTTTAAGTAAGAAAATATAATTTAAAGGATGAAGTGGAGAATATGATAGCAATGTAAGTATGGGCTTAAAAGAACACTTCAGCTAGGAAAAGTGATTCAGAGTAGGAAAACAATAGAAATTATTAATGCTATCAACCATTTATTAGTAACTTACATGTGCAATAACAGTGCTAAGAAATATATATGTATGGATATATTCAGTATTATATCGTTATGATAACCTTACCTCCACTTTACAAATGAGGAAATGGGCTCAAAATGTTAGTAAGTCGCCTAAGGTTTCATAGCTAATAAATGGTCACTCTTATCACAATTTATTTTTACTATAGCTATTCAATGGTGTTTCAGTTGTTAAAAACCTTGGGGGTGGATTGATTTAACAAGAACCCAAATGTGGACAGCCTATATTAGGGGATTTACAGCATTCTCTGTGATTTTAAGATAACTCATTCATGATACCTGATCACTGTGGTAAACTCATCATATGATGATGGGCGAAGTTTATCATATTCTAAGTGTAGTCTCCAACCTTGCCTTTTCTGTGTGTAACTTTATGCCAAGGTATAACCTGCGCAGCATGTGTAGCAATGATTAGAGTCATAGTGAGTTAATTATATATTTTTGATTCTAAATAGTGAGATAATTATATATTTTTGGTTGTCAAATTTATATATTTTGGTGTGCCATGTTTTTCCAAAACCAAAAGATGTTTGTCAACTAAACAAAAGTAGCACTGATTTATACTGACTCAGCAATTCCCCCTTTAAAGATAGCATCTCAAGAAATCAGAAGAAAGAATGAGCAAAAGAAGCTAGTTACAAAAGAGTACATGCTCATGTCTTACAATTCTAATGATTATTAATGTCCAAAAACAGGCAAAAGTAACCGATGCTGATAGAAATCAGGGCAGTGTGAAGGAGGGCGTGCTGGCTGGCTGGGAAGTTGGCATGAAAAGCCTTCTGAGTGAGATCACACATGAAAGTTGTACACTGGAGAGTTTTCTACTTTACTGTGCCCATTATACTTCAATAAAAGTATTAAAAAACAGATTAAGGAAAAAAGAAGCCATCTCTAACAGTCAAAAAGAAGAAACACGAAAGTAAAAGACGAGCATTCCTAACAAATGGATTATAAATTTTGACTCTGTTGTGACTATGAGAAGGTTCAAGGGATAACCACAATGGAATTCCCCCACCCTTATAGACTGTCAGCTTTCTCAACCACAGATCAGTTAATATACTTCAAAAGAAGCAATTCTGCCTTTTAACTAAACAAATTTGGAATTATACTATGAAGTGGTAAGATTTTTTTATTTGTTTCTGGTGAGCTGCTAGATAGGCAGTGATTTTTAGTGTCTTTCAAACTGTGGTATATGACCTGTTAGTAAATTATAAGACTAATTATTTAATAAATAAACACTAAGTAAAAGTGCAATGATCAGGAAAAGGTAAGTAATCCTTAAAGACTTTCATATATATATATATGTGTATATATATATATAAATTTTATATATATACACATATATATACACATACACACACACACACACACACATATATATACACGTGTGTGAAGTAAAATGTATTCTAACTGTGGATTCAAGTGAACAAAAAGGACAGCCAACACTTTACAAGGATATCTTCTGTGTGTTGACAAGCACAATACAACAAAGGAAACCTTATAAACAGATATAATGCCTACTGCACAACATTTTGATCTGAAGCCACAAACAGGAAATTACTGGCATACAGAATACCTTGCACAATTGCCATTAGCACTTTGGTCTTGCTATCAAAGTATCACAGACTGAATACATCCTTATCTGCCCTAAAATCATATTGGTAAGGAGGAACTAAATTACTATTTTGAAGCAGGATGTTTCTTTTCAGCTAGGAAAAAAGCTTTGCATGTTCATACAACGCACTCTGAATCACCCCCTTGACTTAGGTTGTAAGTCACCCAACCACCATTGTCCTTCCTCATCAAAAGACGGTATGATAGCTTTAAGAACTATCTGACAGTAAGAAAACGATGTTTAGTTGTCAACATTAGGTAGATAAAAACATAGCACCTGAATGAACAGAAGGAAAAAACATGGTCTTACAGTTTCAGTTTTCCTATCCTAAATGCTACAGAATTAGTTCTAATAAATCTGGGCCTCAATTCCAGGAAAATGGGTGATCTCCTGAGAATTTCTAAACAACTTAATCTTCGGGTGCTTGGACAACATGCTAAGCAGTAAAAGAGACTGTTCACTACACTGAGCAAAATTATATGAGATATTAACATCTATGGAATAAAAAGCAATTTCCAAAAATAATGATTAAACACTGGGGGAATCAGATCCTCCATGTTAATTTTTAATAAGTTTGAATATGTTAAAGGAAGACAAACATTAACAAAATGATTCAAGAAAAGGACAAGCACTTGAGCAACCTCAGAAGACATTAAAAAGTATAAATTTCTCTTCTGAAACAAAATTTGGAGGAATGAAGTTTCTGTTATTTAAACTCTCCCAGAGGGCCTCCCCGGTGGCGCAGCGGTTAAGCGCTGCGCTGTGGAGCTGTTGGCAGCGGCGACG
Organism: Scalopus aquaticus; assembly: GCA_004024925.1. Classification (NCBI taxonomy): domain Eukaryota; kingdom Metazoa; phylum Chordata; class Mammalia; order Eulipotyphla; family Talpidae; genus Scalopus; species Scalopus aquaticus. Next base: position 31,324 of record PVIJ01015591.1, read on the forward strand.
CGAGTTCGACCCCTGGCCGGGGAGAATCCCACATGGCGTAGCAGACCTCTCCTGCCTTGCCCGCTGCTCCCCTCAGCAGTGTATTTCTGATCTGCCTGTTCTGCCACCCACTCTGTCTCTGGTGAACCCTCTCGCCGCCCCATGCCTCTGGCCTGTACCCCAACTTGTATGTATAAAAAAAAAAAAAAAACTCTCCCAGAAAAATAAAAAATAGTATAAAACTTTATTTTTAAGTAAGATAATGCTAGCTTTAAGAAAATTAAACGTAAAGTGATTAAAATATGGAAATTAATTTCTCGCTCACTTTTGCTGCTCCTCTTCAATAATACTAAGGAAAAGTAAAAACTTGTGAGAGAGAAAAAATATATAATTAATTTTAAATGTTTATCTAAGGGAAATTGAAAAACAACTGAAAGAAGGAAATTCAGTAAGATGGTTTCACATAAAATAACCATTCAAAAGTCAGTATCTTTCAAATCATCGGTAAACTTAATGCTGGAAAAAAAAATACCTTTACCAATGATATCACAAACTATAACTATTCAGACTCAACAAAAAATATTCAAGATGTAATTTTCTCTTCCTAACACATTAGCAAAAAACAAAATGAATGGAGAAATAAACCATGTTAAGTTTTTCCCAAATCATCCTCTAAATTCAATGCAATTCCAATAAAAAAAAGTTCAATTGAATTTTTATTCCCATGGGGAATGATTATAAGAAGTGAAAAAAAAAATCTAAAGATTTAACCTACCAGATAACAAAGAATCTAGAACTATATGGCTAGAATAACTAAAATAGCAATATATTGGCAGAGAGAAATAGATCCATGGAATAGAGTGGTAGGTCTAGAAACAGACCTGTGTAATTAGGCAGAAATTAGTATATAACAATGTCTGTATTTCAAGTCAGTGGGAAAAATGGAGAAGGATGGTCATTAAATAAATGATAGTGAAAGAAGGACAAGTGGTTATCCATTTAGGTAGACAGGAATAAGTTTAGAGTGAATTAAATACACAAGTTATATGTAATAGAAATTGGGAAGCTTTCCTTAATAATATAGTATTTTTAAATGGCAATGACAAAGACTGAAAGATTTGACAATAAAAATATTAACATTCTGTAGAAGTGATTATGAAATCAACAGACTTCACAAATCCATTTTATATAAAGCACACAAACAGGCAAAACTATTCTGTGTTAGAAGGCAAATGAGTAATTAACTTGATGGGGGGAAGAGAGACAGCATTAGTGACTGGAAAGAAACAACGGGTAGGGAAGCATCAAAGTTCTAGTAATGTAACTCTTTTATGACATCTCTTAACTTGGATGCTGATCACACGAGGATAGTTCAGGCTATAAAATTTCAGTGAGTATTACAATTGTTATAGGAGTACTGTTATGGGATGAGTTCAGGGTTCGGAATAGCATGAAGGGATGGTAAGAGAGGAGACCAAGATGAAATTTTATACTTGATTTTAAATTAACTTGCATTTTACCTATTTATTTAAAGAACATGCATTTATTGCATAATTTCTAAAAAGCAGTGAAAAATGAAAAAACTTAACACGCATAACATGTAACATTCAAGACTTAGGATTTAAATGTAATCAAGACATCTGTATAGTGCATACTCTACCTGCGAATCTAAAAGGTTGGTAATTTCATGTGCACCAACATTAACTTCACCCAACTGTAAGCAAAACAGGTTCCTGGCAACCTGGACAAAATCTAAAATGGAACACGTTTCAGTCAGAAGACAGCATTTAATCTCATTTAAATATTACTTTTGCTATTGAAGTTGAGAGTTACGTGTTATAACTGATGCTTAAAATTTAACATACTTAAATAAATTACCTTGCTATGGTGTGATAAATATAAGTTCAAATAAGACGTAGAGAGAAACTGGTTTAACTTACTGAAGTAAACTTTACCAGTTAAGATGATAATAAAGCAAATACATACCATAGTCAGATCTTTTTGTCTAACTCATTACGAGTAAAACTTTTCCTGAAACATGTGACAATATTATGATACAACTTGGAAGAACCCGTTTAATAATAATAATAATAATAATGATAACAACAACAATAATTATAATAATAACAATAGCAGCAATTAATACTCATGTAACAGCCTGTGCAAGTTTTGCACTTTGATCTCACAACAATTTTTGGAGGTGGGTCCTCTTGTCCTCTCCAATTTACAGACTGCAGCTAGGGCAAGTAAACTGCCTTAAGCACCTGGACTTTACACATGCCTCTACACACTAACTCAACTACCTTCCTCATCTACTTCCTGTCCTTATATGTTGTGGTTTTAGTTACACATACATTTGTGTTTCCTGTTCTCATTGGGGAGATTTCCAAATGAAGAGGAGAGCAAATTTATATTTTCCATCACTTTAAAACCAAAAAGTGAGTTTAGTTTCTTAGCAATACAGGTGTTTTTAAAATGACATAATGTTGCACTTACAATATAAGAAAAAATACCTAAGGCTGTCAAAGATACAAAAAAAGTGATATTCACACATTACTACAGACAGAACAAACATGTTTAAAATATCTCTGGAGGGTCTTCCCTAGTGGTGCAATGGGTTAAGTGCAGTGCTGTGGAGCTGTCCACAACTGCTGAGCGAGTTTGGTGCTGGGTGGGAGAGATTCCCATATGGCACCGCAGACCTCTCCTGCCTCGCCTGCTGCTCCCCTCAGCAGTGTGTTTCCGTTGATCTGCCTGTTCTGCTCCCCATGCTGTCTCTGGTGAACCCTCTCACCGCCCGACACCTCTGGCCTGCACCCCAGCTTGTATGCAAAAATTAAATCTAAAAAAAAAAAAAGAATAATTCTGTGAAAAAAGATAAATTAAAAAAATAATAATAAAATAAAATGTCTCCGGAAAACAACTTATTGATATATATACACACACATAATGCATTGACTAAGTTTGTAACATTATGTGATCTTTAATAATAACAATTACATAGCATCATAAATACATACATTTATGATATATATCATCTATATGTCATCACACTAACTGTAAAAAATTAGAATTTCACAGTAGCAGAATTAGGACTTACATATTTTATATTATTTCTTTTGTTATTATTATTAAAGCAATATTATACAAAAATAAAAAAGAATATAATAGAATAATATTTTAGCGCTGAAAGATTCTAAGAATCTTTTTAAGATTCTTAGAATCTTTCTGCTGACCCAGCCAGGCCAGTAATTCTGGCTGAGTCTTTAGGGAATTGATTGAGGAACTTGAAATAGATGTGGTTTCATTTTTCTCTCCTTCCTCCTAAAGAAGAGGCGCTCTTAATGAAAACAGGTCACAATAAATCTCCAACCAAGTTTCTGTAATGACACAACATGATGAACCTAATATTACCTCCAAAAGACACTGTCCCCTTTGGGTCTACTTGTACTTGCTGTCTCAAAGCTTGGTGTTGTTCTTTTGTGGGGTGAATACCAAGATAATTTAGAGCCTGGAAGGAAAAGGACTTATGTAAAGCAATTTTTCAAATCCCCAAAGAATAAAAGTTTTCATTACAACTTTATGTTATAGCCCAGTAAAAAGAATCAATATCAGGAACAGTAACCAGAATTAGATGCCCTAGGAAAGTCAGCTGATTATTTGTAGATTAATTTTTCAAAACATATTAGCTTCCTGATTCCACCTCCACCTCTGGTTTTTGGAGGTATTTTTTGTTTGTTTTTTTCAAGACAAACCCATTGGATAATGCCAAATTTATAACCACAGTCCTAGAACTAAACCTCCAACTACCTCTTGGTTAAAAATCACAAGGGACCATGAAGATGGATCACGGGTGAATTGGTGGTGGGCTACCCAAGGGGAATACAAAATGTAAAAGACATAAATAACAATAAAAATATATATTTATAAAAAAAATATGTCATATGGCAAAAGTAAAACAGCAAGGTAATCTTATTAAATCAGACCTAACTTTAATTTCTAGAAGTAGCATTCTAAAACATGGATATTTGGTTAAGGGATGTTTGGTACTTGAGAACAAAACTAAAGTTGATAGGGATTGGGTTAAATATAACAGATTGCAATTTTTAGTTTACTTTGGTGTAGGCTTACCCAAATAGTAAATTAAAAAGCTTTCTCTAGAACCCACTTCTTTCTACCTTTTTTAGTAGCCAACCTGATTAAAAATTCACAGGCTGGTGTATCCTAATATACATTCCCTGCTTGGTTTTTAGTGACAGAACCATAGTTTTTAGTCAGAAACATTGCCATCCAGACAAAAGGTCTTTCCTAATCCATTCTGTAGGCTGACGAAGCTATATGATTCTATACTGGCCAAGGAGATTCAAGGCAAAAGTGCTACAGGAATTCTGGAAAGTCTTTCAAAAGTGTGGGTGGGCATTTCTTTCCCCCTTTCTTTTCTTCTTTAGGGTTAATTAAAAGAAAAGAAAAAGACCAAAATAAAAGGAAGAAAGAAGTAAGGAGGGAGTGAGGGAATAAGAGGAGGGGGGGGAAAGATGGGAGGGAAGGAAGGAAGGAAGGAAGGAAGGGAAGGAGGGAG